>JARHVA010001091.1:2880000-3055000 GCA_037957365.1 Torreya grandis | reverse complement strand
ATCACAAGATCTATGTAGTAAAACAAGGGTGGAACTAGATGGAAAGAATTGGCATGTATGTGATAATACTTATGGATAATTTATTGTCATTAGTGTAAAGCTAGTTGAATAATAACAACTATATATAGTAGGATTTAGTGGTAGAAATCCATTTGGGGTATCGTAAAGTAGAGAAGCATCTATGTAATTACTATAGGCCATAAGAATGGATTGAGCATTAATGTTAGAGACACTAATGGTTAATCCACCTAGATACATTATATGTTATCATATTATCCTATAGTGCACAAAATTTTTCATTTTGTTACAAATTCACACTTTTATCTATGATGACACATGACCTGCATGACTCTTTGTGTTGAGATGAGAGATATGTAAGACATCCCTCTCCTCAAAAGAGGGGAATCTATCAAAACTATCCTATCACCTAAAAATATTCAAGTTATACCAGTGAGACATGTAGAACTAATAATCACATTTACTTTTTGAGCCAAGAAGTATACTTTTTCTCTAGTGTAATGAGACCAAGTAGATCTAATAGTTTTGTTAGTTTCTTTGATCAAGAAGTAGATTTTTCTCCTTGTTTTGATAAGCCAATTTTTAGTTCCAATTTCTGGTTAAAATTTTCAATTCTAGAGTTTCAAGTGTGACATTATGGTTCATATTCCTCCAAGTGTATTCATTCCTTTTTTTATTCCCAGTTTTTATTTATTTCATTTGATTATAATGACCATTGAATTATTGAAGACATTGGTCTAATTATTGTAATTTATATTTATTTGTACATGTAGATACTTTATTTTGGCATAAGGCTTTTTATTACAATGTTTTTAGTATTTTTTTATGCATATGGGCCATGTCCTTAAATTATAGACTTATTGGCATCTTGTTTAACCCTAAATTTAGATAAATGAGTTTATCTAGGGTTAAGGGGGTTAGATTAACTTTTACACAAGGATGGTGAAATAATCTAATTAGTAGGCCAATTAATAGAAAATTTAGACAAATAGTATTATGAATTTATACAAGTAAAATTGCTAAAAATAGTAAAGTATAACTATTGATAAATATTGTAATGAATTGAAAATAAATGATACTTAGCTATTTTACTATACACATGTAGGCATGATCTAGAACAAGGTATAAATATAATAGAAGATGATCCTAAAATAGTTGTCATATTCTAGAAATATTATTTATGTGGCCTCGAATACTTGCATTAGATCTGGATAATTGCATCGATGTAGGTGTCTGAATTTGTTGTTGGCATCCTATACATAATATTGACTGGATATGAATGCGATAAACTAGATTCTTTTGTGTTTATTTACACCTTTCTTATAATATCTTTAGATCATGTGCATAGACTATCACTCTTTGTCAAATGATCAACCTATAGCTTCTTCACTCTTAGAGTGATTATGGGAAAAATGGGTTAGTGGGATCATAGTATCAAGCTACCCCAAGGACCCCTCTATCAATGGTAACTAAATTCATATCCAATACTCTTAAGAGGGATCTAAACTTATGTAGTTCTCCCTTACATTTTGGATTTTGTGTGTACAAGGATGTAATGTGTGGTAAGTAAAGATATGTAGTGACCTAGCCTATAACTTGGAAAATATGGCTCATGAATTCCTCTTCAAATGATTTATACTTGTGGAAATATTTCTCCTATGACTGATATAAAAATAAGGATGAAATAGGGTAGATTTTCTCACTTGAATGCTTGATTGAGTGCTTCTTAGTATGTTACCTAGTAAATTCTAAGTGTTTTCTATGTGAGTAATGAATGAGGGTTGATCTTGTATAAATACTAATCCCTTTTAAAAAATATCTCACATTAAATCACTTAAGATGACCTTTAAGACACATTTATTTTATAAATTGGATGAATTTTAAGCACTTGACACTTAATATGAAACATTGACACATGTCAAGATAGGTGTCTTTCTAGGACACAAATGTCTAGGAATCTAGAAAATAGGTACATGTATAGAACAAGTAGTGAATGATAATAATTAGGTTTAGAGCTTTTTTCATATTATAGAAGGCCTAGTCATCAAAATAATAATGGCTAGACTAAGAGATAAGTAATTTGGCACAAATAGAGAGTAAACATGAGCTTTTTTATAGTAGGCATGTATAAAACTAAAAGGTAAATCCATGACAGGTATTTTCCAAGTTTACAAGATTAAGTTAATACATAAATCAGATTTTATTATCTATATTCCCCCCCCACCTTTAATATTGTAATGAAATTGTTAGTTTAAATGAAATAAATGCATACCTAGGTGTATATAACACACCTTGTCTTTACGTGAGCCCAAATTAAGTGATTTTATAGTGATTGAATTGAAACTAAGATCATGTTATAGTATATAATTAATGTATGAAATCAATAATTGAAAAAATTTGAAATTCTTGAAAGTAGAAAGAGCAAGTTTATGAGTACACCTATGTGTCAGTACAACCATCTTTCATTTTAGAAATTTGATTCGAAAGGATGACTCAATATGAAGCATTTAATATGGGTTTAGGACAATTATAAACCTACAAATGCATATATAGAGAGAGATATTAGAGGACACATGCCTCTAACCTTAGTGTAAGGGTGAGTTGCAACATACCCATTGAACTTGTTTCATCTCAATAATACAACCCAAATTTGTGAAAGTCTTGTAAATTTAAATTATTTAATCAAATCTAATTTATAATCTTGGTAATATTGAGTGATTTAATCAACTCAAACTTCCAAAGATGAACCAACTACTATAGTAGATTGGCTTAATAATAGTCCATAACAATACATAATAGTCTATCTTGGGTATAATAATAGTCCATAATAGTATTTGAAATATGTAAATTGATTTGATTTTAAAATATTAGGTGCTCATTTCATGGCATATACACCTCATATATGTCTCAAGATGAAATATGGGTATAGTAAAAGTACCAATGTATAATTTTTTTCCATAAATATGTATCTAAATCACATAACTATGAAATTGGGTGAATCTAAAATTGGTGTAAATATGGAGGGCATGTTTATATGACATGCCCCTATCGAATCTAAGAAATTTGAAAAATTTGTGTAAATCTGGAGAACATGTTTTATATCATTCCCTCATTTTAATATGGAGATGCTAAATACTGAATAAGTATGGAGGTCATACCTTTTTGACATTCCCCCACTAAAATATGAAACTCTAAAAATGTGGAAGTTGTGCCTTTATAACATGCCCCCACTAATATGCACCCATTTTGAGGTGAGGGGAAATAAAATCTAGTAGTTACCTTACCTTAAAAGGATAAGATAATTGAATAAGTTGTGTATTGATCATGTAGCATATGGGGGTGACATGTCTAGGTAGATATAACATTGAATCACGTAGTATGTGATCACATCAAGTATGAATAAGCATGATATAAATCATGGCAAGATCTAGAGATTAATAATACAATCTCAATAAGTAATCAAGCTTACACACAAGAGTATTCAAAAGTAATGCAAAATGAAATGGTATAAGGGGACATCATACAAGTGTCATGTTTAATTGCCACATAATTGAGGGGACATGACTTAGTAAAATGTGTACAAAGCATATAATGAGATATTTAAATGTTTGTATACAACAAATAATGGCATTCAAAAGTCTAAAAAGGTATGAGGGCCACAATAAATGGATCATATTCAAATGCTCAAACAAGAAATACAATGCAAAACAATAAAAAACAAGGCAAACAGGCAACCAACATGAAAATAACATGCTAGTTCTTAAACATATGTGTTTATAAGCAATGTTAAATACATAGCAAATCAATTACACTATGAAAAGTATTAGCATGGATAAAGGCATGTATAAGTATGTAAGTTAAAACATGATAATGGAAAGTGATCATAGAATAATATAAATTAGGTGTATCATGATCAAAGAGGCATATGGCCTCAACATACTTAAGACATTAGCAGAGGGAAGGCCCACATTTTTATGCATATATATCATGTAACTGTGTATGCATGTACCATACTCGAATTAATCACGAAACATATGTGTATATAGGAAAGGAATGATATGATATCTACTAACATTGAACAAACAACATATGTATAATAAATAGTACATAAAGAAGCATGCTAAAAATTATTAGTATTTTTAAATTTATTTGAATGTTTTTTTATTTTTGAAATATTTTATTTTTTTAAACCTTAGGTTGGGTCATTTTCCTTGTTTATATTTGTGAAGCTTAATTATGATGAAAGGAGATGACTCCTCCCACTTGGAAGAGAAAAGACTATTCAATGGTTTTTAAGATCCTCCTTTTGCCACCAATGCTTATACAACATCATTTCCAGTGATTCACTATCATATGGTAAAGGAATGCCATTTGTCATTGCTATAGTGTTATCACTATGTTCACTATGAAGTATGCATATTAGTTTCTTTTAGAATTTTTAAGTAAGATACATATTTATGGTATCAATGGTTACCTTCATTTTGGTTGCCCAATATTGTCCATGAAAAAATGTGAGATATGGATTAGTATCAATTACCCATATCATGGTATTTATCAGTTTAGGTCCACATGCTATAAGTAAGTAAAGATATCTAAGAGATTTAGGGAAAATAAAACAAAATTGTACTTCCTCAATAATATGGCTGAATGTAGGTACGTATGAGATATTACAAAGAGTGTCCTAATTATTTAGATCAATTTGTAAATGTGAGCAAGAAACACCATCGATGTTTGCAGTAATTCTTATATTTTCATGCCTTTGTTTCTTTAAAGATTGGCTTTGTGTGGAAAGATTGGAAGTATTTGGTCATTTTATTTTTTCATGCACAACTTGTATGCTTCCTACACCTTTATATTTTTGATTATAAATTTACAATGCTACACATTTATTTGTATCATGGATGGTGATTTAATGATAAACACAATATAGTGATCCATTTTTAGGGATGAGTTACTTATCAATCTATGTCTATTAGGAGGTAAACATATCATGTGATGCTTAAGTAATATAGGAAGAATTAAACTTGTAACATTATGCTTTGATAAGATCTAGAACATCCTAGCTTACAAAGATATAGATAATCTGCTATGGAGGTTTTTGAGAAAACTCCACATTATTTATATGGTGTATTTGTATTGGTCCCCTATGGGGTTGAATTAATATTTTTAGCCTAGAGGGATGGATTGAATAACAAGAATTTACATGTTTATCTGATAATTTTTCCTTGCCCTTATCTGAATGTGATTTGGCCAACTAAAGGGCTACATGAATTATCAAAAAATTTATATGCATATATGATTTTTGAAGAAGGTTGGTGTTAATACCTATGGTGATTAATAAATCTATGCCATAAATGTTTAGGACATAACCGTTATCAACTAAAACCTATTTTATTCCCTTATCATGCATACTCACTTGTATGAACAAAGGAAAATCTTGGTGAATAATATCTTTTGATGGTAAATATTTTGGATCAAAAGTAATAATATTTGTATTATTTTTGAGATATTGCATAATATCTATAAAATAAATTAGTTCAATATCACTTGGTACTTTGGTGTCATGTAATGATTCATTTAACATATCCTTGTAGATATTAGATTGCTTTAAGAGTTCAAGGATTGAAATTTTAACATGTGTGTTACTCAATTGGTCAGTAAGATCATATCCTTTTGATTTGATAACAAGTTTAGGCTTTAGGGGAACCTGTTGTATATCAACAATAAATGGGATAGGTTATGCACCCTTACCTTTTTGTGTAGTGACAACATGGACCAAAAAATATAATATAAGATGTGGGTGAATAACGGGAGTGGGATGGTAGTTGTCACTTTAATATGATCTAAGTGGAATAAGGGGTTGGGAACATGCACAATGGCATATAGATACCAACTCTATAATAGTGAAAAAGGAGTTATAGAAATAAACTTAATTCTTAGCCCTTCTTAGCCATTTATTTAATTTGGACATGTATGAAGTATAAAAAATAAGGGTTACTATGAAATAATGAAAAAGGAAATACATGATGTATTCATCCATGATTAATTTCTTGTACATAAATGGAAATATGATTTTAAAATATTTGTAGTTTAGAAATCAGAAATTAGATAAAAATAGGAAACCCTAAGTCCACTAGGGGTTTGAGACCAAAGATTAGGTTCACCAAATGTTTAACCCTAAATTTAGATAATGGGTTATATAGGGTTAAGGGGGTTAGATAGATTTAAAAAAAGGATGGTTAACTAATCTAATGAGTAGGATAATTAATAGAAAATTAAGACAAATAATATTCTAAATTTATACAACTAAGATTGCTAAAAATAGTTAAATAAAACTATTGATAGATATTACAATGAATTAATAAATGATACTTAACTATTTTACTATGCACATGTAAGTCTGATTTTGAACATGTTGAAAGTGGAATGGAAGATGATCTTGAAACAATCATCAAATTCTGATAATATTCTTTTTGTGGCCTTAGACATTTGTGTCAGATCTAAATAATTAAGTCAACATAAGTGTCTAAATTTGACACATGTGTCCTATAAATAATACTATCTAGATCTAGATATGACCAACAAGATATTTTTGGATTTTATGTCACCTTTATTTTGATATGTTTAGATCTTGCACATAGGCTGTCACTCTTTGTGAAATGATCAAACCCCAACTTCTTCACACTTGGAGTGACTATGGGAAAAATTTGTTAGTGGGCTCATGGTGTCAAGATAGCCCAAGGACCCCTTGTCAATGGGAACTAATTACATAGACAATACTATGAATTGGGCCTCAGACTTATGTATTTATCCCCTACATGTTAGCTTGTGTGTGCACAAAGATGCAATATGTGGTAAGCAAAGGGATGTAGTGACCTAGTTTGTAACTTAGAAAATATGGCTCATGAAATTATCTTCAAATGATTCAAACCTATGGAAATACTACTCCTATGAATGATATAAAAATAGGGATGAATATGGTAGGTTTTCTCACTTGAATGATTGATTGAGTGCTTCTTGGTATATTGTGTTGTGAGTTCTAGGTGTTTTCTAGGTGAGGAATGAATGAGGGTTGATCTTGTATATATATATCAATCCATTTTATAAATATCTCACATTAAATAACTTAGGTTGACCTATAGGATATGTTTCTTTTGAATATTGGATGAATTTTTGGCACCAAACACTTTATATGAAAAGTGCACACTTGTGTCAATGTAGGTGTCTATTTGGGACACAAGTTCGAGGAAGCTATAAAATAAGTACAAGTCTAGAATTGGTTATGAAGGATAATAACTAGGTTTAGATATTTTTAGACAATATATAAGGTTTGGTCATTTGAATAACCATGGTTAGACTATGATATAAGTAATTAGGCACAAAGAGATAGTAATCATGAGCCTTTCGACAATGGGTAGGTCTAGAACTAAAAGGTACAACCATGATAGTATTTGAAAAATATACAGGGTTGAGGTACTATATAAATAAAATTTTAGTATTTACAAATTTTTTAATGTGTTTTAACATCTCTCCTTCCTCTTTCTGTGATTTTTTGGTCTTATTTTCTTATATTTGTCAATCTTTATTATTCATTTTATGCCTATAGACATGTTTTCTCTTCTTATCTTTATCTATGTTTATTTATTATTCTAAGAAATATACATTGGTCCTACTGATTTTGAACTATATGTAAATAATAGGGCCATCATCTTCATATTATTTGTTTTTATAGGCCCTATTCCCCATTTTCACTTCCTTTTGATGTTTTGATCCCTTATTCCATGATTTTCATTTTTTTCCATATTTTTCCTAACAATATGTATTTAATTCAAACATGTGAGGCATATATATATGAGTGATTTATGAACATTTTTATAATAATAGGTTCCCATTCCAAGGAAGTATCAAGATTATATTTTCAAGTCTAGGCACATTTTGCGTTGATTTATCACTACTTAAGGACTTTCATGAAATTTTGTATTGTACCTTGTATCAAAATAAGGCCTAGGAAAATGTGCATATAGTTGCATCTCACACTTAAGAAAGAGGGGGTTGAATACCTCACTTGATTTATCCATTTACATCACACATTAAATATTAGGGGTAAAATTATGGCATGTAGGATATCTATTTTAACTCATTTATGGCTTTCCAAACCAGCTATTTATTCCCTTATATTTTTGCATTATGTTTTGTTATGCAAAGTTAGGTCAAGAGAATTGAAGAGAAAGATTAGACACTGATGCTTATCAATTTTATAAAGCATAGATATATACATGCACAAAATATGGTTATGAAGTGACACAAGAAAATTTATGTTTTTAAAGTGAGAACAATGTGGAAACTTTTTAGGACACAAATGTAAGTATAAAATATTCAATGTCATTCTTTCCTTAGACATGAATGTTGGTAAGAAAACTAGGCTTCATTCATATTCCTGTGGAAGAAAAACTTAAAATTTGGCACATAGTTATCTATAAACATGCATGGTCTAGATCCACATTAAAAATAAAAAAAATCATATTAGGTTGGATTGTCCTTTACATTTCCTTATCTTTAAAGTTCAATTGTCAATTCAAAATTTTCCTTTTGTTTGTTTATCATTTTTAACCATTAGGTCAAATATTGAATTAATTTTTTACATTTATAATTGGTAGATCTTGCTTATGTAATCATTTTACCCCTTTGTTAATGATAATTCACCTAAAGAAAAAACAGGGTAAAATAATTGGTACATTCAAGTTGTTGATAATAGAGCATGGGTTCACCTAATCAAGAAATTAAGAATTCATCTTAAATCCCTCAAGTAGTATGTAAGTATTAATTTTTCATTATGTACACACCTAATTTTGGTAAAAGGTTTATTATTATAGTATTTTGACCATAATTTTGTGCAATGGGTCATTTTTTCAAATTAGGTGCTTATTGGAAGTATTTCTTGTATTTTCGCTCTTTATTCCTTCTTTGTGTGGCTCTTTCCTCTTCTCTTTTTTATAATTTATCTCTACTTTGTGTTTTTATAGTTTTTGGGGACCCTTTATCTCTCTTCATGTATTTTTTTATTTTGAATGTTAACAATGGTCACCGATTATGGTTTGACCTAACCAATCACTGCCAATGATAGTTATTTTTACTATGTGGGTGTTTTCCCCCTTCTACTTTTAATAATTTTGTGGGCCTATTTTGCTTCCCCCTCTTTTCTTATTCTAGCTTGAATGCTAATATGCCCTTAATTAAAATTTAATTATTATATATATAAAATGTATGCCTTTCATTTTAATAAGATGAAATAATAATTATCAAGTAATGACAAGTCTTGAGCACATTATAAAGTGTCATGAATTATGGTCATTTTTCCTATGTAGTCCCTCTTCACCTTATTATTTTATCATTATGTGGGAACATTTTATTTGATTTTATCTCTTTTATTGTGTTAGATTGCACACTAATAGGTCCTTATGTCCAAATTAATAAGTATATATATATATATATATATATATAAATCATCATAAGATATTTCAATAAGAGGAAATAAAAAGTATTAAGTAATTACAAGTCCAAGGCACATTACCAAGATTATATTTATGCTTTTCAAGACTTTCAAGTGATTTTGAGGATTTATATTTATTCATAATTGTATTAAGAGCAGGCCATAGTGAAAGTTAATACTAGTTGAAATCTATTAACTAGGAGAGAAGGTGAATTCCTTTCTCTCACTTGGGTTGGTAACACTCACAAACACTATAATAACATTAAGCCTTGATTTTGAGCATGTAAGATATGTAGTTACAATAGCCACAGTGGTTTGAGATAATTTATTACACATTTATTTAGTCTTTTAATGTGATTAGGGATACTTCAAGAGGATACAAGATTCTAACAACTGTTCATGCTAATTATCAAATCAAAAGATGCATCTACACATATAATAATGACAAAGGATCCTAGAATGTTTTAGACAATGAATATTAATAAGACCAAAATTAGAGAAAGATTATGCAATCGAAATTAACTACCATAATTATCCATAAAATTTTGGTCTATCTATTATCAGTGGTAGCTGATTTTGGTCATTCACATTGAATATAATTTAACTTCTAGATTTCAATTTGCACAGTTTTAGAGCTTTCCCTTTTTCATTTCTAGGCACTATCAAAACTTAGGTGTGTTCATTTTAATTATTTATCTCTCCCCTCTTTCCTCTCATTACCACTAATAATTTATAGCTCATGGTACTCATCATCCCCTTGTTTGGCCCTAGTTATATATAACTTATTATTTATTGTTGTATTTAAATAGATTAACCATGTCACATAATTATACTTAATTTACATAGTATTATGGACAGTTTCACACTATTTTTTTGAAACACATACCATGGATTTGTTAGAAAAATAATTTCACTTCCTATTTTTGTAACATCCCCACTAGGATCTACCTAGAAATATATGATTTATTTAAAAATAAACACATATGCCAAAAATAGATTACACCAAGAGAATCTAATCAGAGATCATATGGAATAATCTAAATGATACCAGTAATAAAGCATATTACATCATCTATCAATGATCACTAATATCATGAAAACACAACATAATATGAATATAAAAAGTATTATATTAACTCAACTATGACTGATACAAGTTTACAACCACTGTTTTAGATTATGGTAACTAGATATAATAAAATTTTGACTCTGGATAATTTACAGAAACGTAGAATCAATATTGTTAACAGGTGTATTCTGTGTAAGAGAGACCTTGAAGATAGAGATCATTTGTTTGTGAATTGTTCCTTCACTCAGCTTGTTTGGAAGGAGGTTCTCAATCTGTGGGGCATTACATGGATTCATCAAAAAAATGTTGAACTTTCTCTCAAAAGCTGGTATTGCCCTTCAAAGAATCCTGAAGTTCTCTTCTTATGGAAAATTACCCTTCCCCATATCTGGTGGGGAATATGGAAGGAAAGAAATAATCGAATATTCAGAAACAAAGAGCTCCCTGGATGGGTGGTTGGCCAGAACATCATTAGAGCTCTAAAGGAAAATTTTTCTTCTCAAAAAAGTCTAAGCTCTAATCTCAATGTGGATAATCCCCTGAGGAAGGATTTTATTCTCGGTAAACCTGATAACCCCAGATCAGGTGTGACTTGGATTAGTCCACCTCAAGATTGGATTAAAGGTAACTTTGATGGTGCAACAAAAGGAAAACTGGGAAATGCTGGTTGTGGTGGTGTTCTGAGAAACCATGTGGGAATGGTTATTGATGCTATTGCAATTCCCATTGGTATATCTAACTGCCACATTGCCGAGGCTACAGCTGCCCTCCAGACCCTTAAATTAGCTGTGGATTTGGGATATTCCAAATTGTGGCTTGAAGGGGACTCTTTGAATGTTATAAATATCCTTAATAATAAGAATACTGTGTCTTGGTCCATAGAGGATAAGGTAAAGGAGATGAAAACTCTTTTGAATAAATTTGAAGAAATAAAAATCACCCATACCTACCGTGAAGCCAATGGTGTTACAGATTGGCTTGCTAATTGTGCTGTCCGGGAAGGGCAAAAAGTGAGGTGGGATGAAACCTTAGTAAGGAATGTGGATTTAAGGGCGATCATTCTTCTCGATGCCACACATGTGAAAGAAGGTAGGATTGGAGTGTAATAAAATCTTAATGAGTAGGAGGAGTGGCAGCACGGGGAAAGGAACCCAATTATTAAAGAGTAAGGCCCTCAAGAGGGAGAAGTGGATCCTGAAAAGCCATAAACAAATTCAATGTCCCAATCAACTTGACAATAGGAGGATCCAGGGTAATATCCATAGTAATCGGGATTCAAAGAAAATGAGTATGGTGCGTGAAAGGAAGGGAGAACCCCGTAAACAGGAGCCCAAGAGCTGTGCAAAATGGAGAGAGAAACATCAAGTCTGGAGAATTTTGCAGAAAGGAAATGTTACGAGCTACATGGAAAGACTCCACGGCTCTAAACCACATATCACGACGGCCTTCTTCAAAAATTGGTCTGACGACAAGGTCACCCTGCATGGTATAACTGTAAATTTAACTGAGGATTTTCTTGCTGAGGTTACAGGGTTGTCAATGGAAGGAATCAAATTTTCAAAGCAGACCAACATTTCAAACGAGGCATTTTGTAAGTTCCCCAAAACGGATGAGGAGGAGCAGAAGCTAGTCAAAAATGGGGATTTTTATGAGCTGGATCAGATTAAAGGGATTTGGAGGGACGTCCTAAGCTGTATAAGGGAGTACTTCATCCTAGACAGAAGAAGCAAATGAGTGCATAAGTTCCATTTTGTCTTCCTCAATCACTTCAGGCATAAGGTTAGCTTGTCTTTTCCTTTCTATCTTTGCTACTCCCTGATTCAAAGCCTTTATGCTCATAGGAAAAAGGATTTGCGCCCTATTCTTCACGAAGGCCTTATTCTGCTTATTGAAGGCTATTGCAAGAATAGGGCACTGGTTAAGTATCCCAAACAGGGGAAAAATAAGCTGCCAGGGAATAAAAAGAATGAAAATGTAAGCAGAAGAGGAATAATTAAGACCCCTAGTCCTAATAAACAGAATGCAGAAGAAGAAAGGGGTCGAGAGAGAATTGAAGAACCTGAGGAGGAAAAACCGGAGGAAGAAGATGGAACAGAGAGCTAGGACACCAACTCTAGCAATGATGAAGAAGGTTCTGAGGAAATTGAAAAAGATAAAGTCAATACAGAGGAGGATTTTGTTACCAGAATAGAAGAGACGGAGGAAAACCAGAAAGTAGTGGAGGATGACACTGTCCAGGAAGATCCTGGTGAGGACCCAACTTCTAAGAATGAAAAGAAAATCTCTGTCCAGGAAGATATTCAAAACATGGAGATGGAAATTCAAAATGGAATCAATGAGCGGGAACAAAAGAGTCAAGAAGATTTCTTTGAAGAAGCTAGGAATAGCCCCAATAAAAAGTTTGAGGATTGGAGAGGGAAGAACCAGAATGATGAAATACACACTCCTATGACTTGGGTTAACTGTAAAGCTGAGTCTTCTTCCCAATTAGATTCCTGGTTGTGTAGGGAGATCATTGATCTCAAGAAAAAAGTGGAAACTTTGGAAGATTCTCTGAAAGGTGCTTGGAACAAAGTAAACAACATGGAAAATCAGTTAAGCGAGATCCCTGTGAAGCTCAAAGCTTACGAAAACAACCTCCGGGAGCTAATAAAGGATAACAGAAAGAAAATGGAGGAAGTAACGTCCAACATTTGTGCAGCTACTATCAATATAGGTAAATGAGCCAATGAGGAGACCAAAGCACTAGAGGGTCCCAGCAAAAGGACAAGGCAAAGTTCCAGAAAGAAAGATACACAAAAAGGAGCTTTGCTGGAGGTTACCACCCAGGAAACTGCTTTGAAAGGAAAAGAAGCCATGAACTTGATACTGGAACTAGATGAATAATCTGGTCCTTCTTGTTGGTTAAGAAACTGGTACTGATCTTTGTTCTTCTTTTGTTAGCTTTTGTTTGTTGTACCACCAGACTTCTGTTTCTGGGTTTTGACCGGATGTGTCTCTTATGGTTTTAGGACCATTCAAATCCTATTTTTTCTACCTCACTGTAGTGTTTTTTAGGCATTGCCTGTGGGCTTAGTTGTTCTTATTTTTCTCTCTGTAATAGGGTTTTAGGGCCCCTTCAAAACCTGCTTTTACCTCTAATCTAAAACTAGATATAACAAAACAAGTCTCAGTACACATGAAACATAGAACAATCCAGTCAAGCATCTGTTATACATTTTATGGGTTTGAATGCATGAATTCATTAAGATTTATTATACATAATTTTTTAATATAGTTTATAATCCATCCATGGAACTATAACTATAAGAGTACACCCCTCTATACATGTATATGCTATTAGGCACATTAGTACCTATAATTATCATTTTTCCCAAATGAGATTTTTGTGTGGTTATTTAACCATTATGATATCATACAAATTGACTATGATTTATAGTCTAAACAATCATTCTTAGTCAATTTAAGGTTTAAAATATTTTCTCTATCAAGACATCATTTAGTTATAACTACTGGTTAAGTATATTCTCTTCAATCTTACTACCAGATCAATCCTGTCAAAACTCTATCTTAGTTTATATTTACTTATATAGACCCACATATACAAGAACTCATCATTTACTATTATTATATATGGAATTGAATTTTTTTTGGGTTCATATATAAATCTAAGAGTAATTGAATCCATTTAATTCAAAAGCATACTTTTAACCTTCTAAAAACTTTTTCCTTAATTAGTATTTTATACTAACACCATACTTATATAGTCCCTATTATATAATTAATTTATCTTTTTATAAATAAGGAACTAAATGTTTTATATTATATTTTATTAAAGCCACCAAATCATTTCTAAATCATTACACTAAAATAAATGTTGAAAAGAAAGAGATACATCTCTAACTATGGTGACGTCTCAACCAAGAACCTATGTATTGAACAACTAGTATGTTCTCAGCTACTGTCACTTAGTATACAATTATAAGCATAAAGAAATAAATTCCAATACATATTTAATTATTAGTAATCAATATTATGAAATATAATAATACCTTTACATGATATATTACACAAAATGTAAATTAAACTTCAGTGATCCATCATATACTATAAAGATAGAGAGAATACTATATGATGATGCCATAATACAATTACATAAGTTGGGGTCTAATAAAATACAATGATGCCTTATGTAATACATATATTTTGAATAATAAGACTCCAATGAATCATTACATAAGATATAGGATGTGTTTAAAATATACAACAATGCCAATACATATACTGTAATGCTATAAGAACAAAAACTAAAATGATCCAATAAAATCAAGGAATTATAATTATCATTACACCCTAAAATACAATGATGCCTCTATAAATCTATGGTTGATATTTATAGATTGGTCTCTTTTCAAAATACAAGTCGACACCTATGTTTTACATTATATATATATATATATATATATAAAATTTATTCAATCTTATAAATATTATTCAATTTAATATATATTTTACAAATATATTTTATTCAAATCCATCTAAGTAGTTTCTAGCCACACCAGCCATTATATATAAGCATATATTTATGCAAATCAACTCAGTAGTGAACATACATATTGATGCCTCTACAAGTGTATATCCTATGGAAGTCTCCTAGTTTGATTTATTCAATGTTTTTCTATGGGGTGTCTAGGTTGTATACAGGCAAGAATTAATTTATAAATCTAATTGGTTTAAATATTCAATAACCATGTATCTTTATTTTTTTATTCTCTGATAAATGAAAGTATGTAGGTTGATGCTTTCATTTTGGTAAATATATAAATCTTGTTTGAGGCAATCTATCCAGACTTCTCTTTTATATACTAATATGCATTTTTATTTTTAAGATCTATTGAAATTAAACATCTTAGAAGTGGCTCAATGATTATTTATGATTATTAACATTCCTAAAATTTACTTAGTTTAACAAGGATGATTAGACCAATATTCCATGCCAAAATTGTTGAGGTGTGGAGCTAAAAGCTTCACCAGATGAGCGGATGCTGAAGTTGCTGGATTTACAAAGTCACCGACGATGGCAAGGAGTCGACCAGTAGCTGCCAACATCGGTCATGTATCGGCTGACATCAGTCATGTGCAGGAAAATAGGGATCGACGTCAGTCACCTATGCATCCAGAAAGTCTATTTTCGTGGATGGAACAGATTGTTTGCATGATAAGTTTAGCTGTTAGTTGTAAGCCTGCGTTTCTATTTTTGGTAGGACTATTTTAAGCCTTTGATTAGGAGGTGTATCTAATGGTTGTGAATGCATTGCTCATGATCCCTAATCTTATATAATAGGGATAGATCTTCATAGCTTGTGTGTATGAGAACAATACAAGACATATTGTATATGTGTATCAATCCAGGTTGTTGGAATTGATTATAATTGAGAGAGAGAACTCTTGAGGGAAAGAGATCTGTACATCTAAGAGGTGTGAGAAGAAAGTGTGATTTTCTTCATTGTATTTCCTTTTGGAAGAGTTTAATACAAGTTTTTAGGGTGGTTTCTTGTATCTCTTATTCTTTGCTATTTATGATTCTAATTACTTATTATTCTGGTTTAATTCTGTGTTTAGTTACTTGCATAAAAGTAATCAAGTTTGTTGGTTGATCCCCAACAAGTGGTATCAGAGCTTAGGTTGACTAACAGGTGTTTCAGATCTAGTTAGTGTTTGTTGATTATAGGTCACTCACAAGGGTTTCTATTTGAGTGGGAGAAGCAATGGCAGAAGAAAGTAAACTGAGAATGGAGAAGTTTAATGGCAAGAATTACCAATTATGGAGAATGCAGATAGAAGATTATCTGTATCAGAAAGATCTATACTTACCGCTAGGTGGGGTTTCAAAGAAGCCCACATACATGGAAGATGAAAAATGGGAAGTTCTTGATAGAAAGACTCTTGGATCTATAAGATTGAGTCTGGCATCTACTGTGATATCTAATTTATCTTAGGCAAAGTCAACGGTAGAGTTAATGACTACTTTAGAAAATTTATATGCAAAACCCTCAGCTTCAAATAAGGTATATCTTATGAAGCAATTATTTAATTTGCAAATGTAGGAAGGTGGATCTGTATCTAATCATCTAAATGATTTCCATGGAATTGTAAATCAATTAAATTCAGTCAAAATAGTTTTTGATGATGAAATTAAAGCTCTATTAATCTTATGCTCTTTACTTGAAAGCTGGCATAGCTTGGTAATGGAAGTTAGTAATAATGCATCTGCTTCAAATATTTTAAAAGTAGATGATGTTGTTAGTGTAATCTTGAATGAATAAATTCACAGGAAAAACACAGAGGAAACATCAGGGAACGCTTTAAGTTTTGAAAGTAGGGGAAGGCAAAAAAAGAAGGGCAAGCATTGGAGATCAAGGTCTAAGTCAAAGATGAGAGGTAGATCCAAATCTAGAAATGGTAGGAAGATAGCCTGCTAGAACTGTGGAAAGATAGGGCATATAAGCAAAGATTACTGGTCAAAACCTAAAGAAGACAATCAGCATGAAGGTAAAGAAGAAGCAAAAGTTGCAGGTATTGTTGCACAAGATGCTCTTATATTCTCTTTGCATAATAATATAGAATCTTGGGTTTTAGATTCTGGTGCCTCTTTTCATGCTATCCCAAATAGAGAATATTTCAGTGACTATGTCCATGAAGATTTTGGAATAGTTTATTTAGGGGATGATGAGCCTTGTAAAATTGTTGGCAAAGGAAAAGTGCAGCTGAAAATACAGAATGGCAACACATGGGTGCTGAGGGATGTCATGCATGTACCCAACTTGAAGAGGAATTTGATTTTTGTAGGAAAGTTGGGGGATGAGGGTTGTACAGTAACTCTCACAGCTAAATCTTGGAAGGTTACCAAGGGTGCACTTGTATTAGCCAGAGGTAAGAGAGTAGGTACTCTCTATTTATGTAATTGTATTACTGATAATTCTCTTTTTGTATTATCTATTTCAGATGTAGATGCAAAGTTGTGGCACCAGAGGCTTGGCCACATAAGTGAGAAGGGAATGTCTATTCTTAAGTGAAAAGGTAAGCTTTTAAATTTGAAAAGCATAGATCTAGATTTCTGTGAGCACTATATTTTTAGGAAACAAAAGAGAGTGAGTTTTCTCAAGATTGGGTCAACAAAGAAGAAGCACAAGTTGGAGCTTGTTCACATATACGTGTGGGGATTAGCTCAGGTTGCTTCTATTAGAGGATCACAATATTTTGTTTCCTTCATTGATGATGCTACAAGAAAGGTATGGGTTTATTGCATAAGGAATAAATTTGATGTTGTAAACACTTTTAAGATGTGGAAAGCTTTAGTTGAGAATGAAATAGGTAGGAGATTGAAGTGCCTTAGATTTGACAATGGTGGTGAGTTCTATAGCTATAATTTCAATTGGTATTGTTATATGAATGGAATACGTAGGCAAAGGATGGTTCCAAGGACACATCAGCAAAATGGTGTTGCTAAAAGGATGAACAGAACAATAATAGAGCGTGCATGGTGTATGAGGTTGCATGTTGGTTTGCCCTTACAGTTTTGGGCAGAAGCTGTAGATACTATAGTTTACCTGATTAACAGAGGACCCTCTATAGCTCTGGATGGTGGAATTCTAGAATAGGCATGGATAGATAAAAAGGTAGATCTTTCATTTCTCAGAGTTTTTGGTTTTGAAGCTTTTGTGCACGTTGATAAGGAAAATAGAAAGAAGCTAGATGCTAAGTCTCTGAGGTGCACATTTATTGGTTATGGCTCTGATGATTTTGGATTCCAGTTTTGGAATCTAGGATCTAACAAAATAATTAGGAGCTATGATGTTGTTTTCAATGAGAAGGTGATGTACAGTGATCAGCTCAAGAAGCTAAATCAATCTGAGCAGAGCAATGTTGAATTGGACAAGGTGACGGTCCAAAATGAGCTCATGGGAAAGAATAATCACAGACAGGAAAACACAGAGATTGACATCAGTCAGGAAGGAATCGACATCGGTAATACAAGAACCGATGTTGGTCAGACAGTGACCGATGTCGATTAGGAAGGAACTGAGGTCGGTCATGTGGAACCGACGTCGGTCAGTTATAGGCCTGGAAGTGACTGAGGTCGGTCACTTTCAGAGAATTTGGGTGGACAACGTGTTGTGAATGAGTCTCAGACGCCCATCAGGAGGTCAGAAAGGGTAAGTAAACCTCTAATTTGATATTCCCCTTTGTTATACTATTTATTGCTCATTGATGGTGGAGAACCAGAGAGTTTTGATTAAGCAATACAGGTGGAATCCAAGACTCAGTGGGAGCTAGGCATGAATGAAGAAATTGATTCCTTGAAAGAGAACCAAACATGGGATTTGGTTGAGTTGCCAACGGGAAAGAGAACACTAAAAAATAGATGGATCTACAGATTGAAGGAAGGAGAGAATGGACAGATGAGATATAAGGCCAGGTTGGTAGTGAAAGGATTTGCACAGAAACCAGGTATTGATTTTGGTGAGATTTTTTCTCTTGTAGTTAAAATGACTTCTATTCGAATTGTATTGTCTTTAGTTGCTATTAAGGATTTGCATCTTGAGCAGCTTGATGTTAAGACAATGTTTCTTCATGGAGATTTGGATGAAGAAATATATATGGATCAGCCAGAAGGGTTTGAGGTCAAAGGTAAGGAGAAACTTGTGTGTAGATTGAAGAAAAGCTTGTATGGTCTCAAGCAAGCTCCTAGACAATGTTATTTGAAATTTGACAGGTTTATGACTAAGCATGGCTATAGTAGATGTTAATCTGACCATTGTGTTTATTTTAAGAGATTGGATAATGGTAGATATATTATTCTATTATTCTATGTAGATGATATGCTTATTGCAGGTTCACACATGCAGGATATTTCTGAGCTTAAGGTGAAATTAGCTCACACATTTGCCATGAAGGATTTGGAAGCAACAAAGAAAATCCTTGGCATGAGTATCAAGAGAGACAGGAAAAATCACAAGTTGATTTTTTCTCAAGAGGATTATGTGAACAAGGTGTTGAAATGGTTCAATATGCAGGATGCAAAACTGGTGAGTACATCTATTGCTGGACACTTCAAGTTGAGTAAAGAACAATGTCCTAATTCACATGATGAGGTAGAGTACATGAGTAGAGTTCCATATGCTTCTGCAGTTGAGAGCTTAATGTATGCAATGGTATGTACTAGACCAGATATTGCCCAAGCAGTGGGAGTTGTCAGTAAGTATATGGCCAATCCAAGGAAGGAACACTGGAAAGCAATTCAGTGGATTCTCAGATATCTGAGAGGGACCGGCAGTAGGCATTTGTGCTATGGTGGGTCAAAGACTTCTCTACATGGATATGTAGATTTGGATTTGGCAGGTGATTTGGATGGCAGGAGAAGCACCACAGGATATGTTTTCATTGTTGGTGGAACGGTGGTTAGCTAGATTTCAAAGTTGCAGAAGGTTGTTGCCTTGTCTACTACAGAGGCATAATACATTATAGTCACAGAGGCTAGTAAAGAGATGATATGGATGACACGGTTCATGGAAGAGTTGGGAAAGGAGCAAGAGAGTTGTAGATTATACAGTGATAATCAAAGTGAAATTCATTTGGCTAAGAATTCAACCTTTCATTCAAGAACCAAACATATACAGCCTAGGTACCACTTCATTAGACAGGTATTGGAGGATGGTGAGTTGAAGCTGGAGAAGATCCATACAGATAAGAACCCTGCTGATATGTTAACAAAGCTGGTAATAAAGGAGAAGTTGAATCTTCATTCAAATTTTTTTGGTCTTCAAGATTGAGCTTGAAGATGGAGAAGCTAGAAGATGTTGCTGTACAGGTACTGGTGCAATTATTTATCTCCAAGTGGGAGATTGTTGAGGTGTGGAGCTAAAAGCTTCACCAGATGAGTGGATGCTGAAGTTGCTGGATTTACACAGTCATCGACGACGACAAGGAGTCAACTAGTAGTTGCCGATGTTGGTCATGTATCAGCCGACGTCGGTCATGTGTAGGCAAAGAGGGACCGATGTCAGTCACCTGTGCATCCAAAAAGTCTATTTTCATGGATGGAACAAATTATTTGCATGATAAGTTTAGCTGTTAGTTGTAAGTCTGCATTTTTATTTTTGGCAGGACTATTTTAAGCCTTTGATTAGGAGGTGTATCTAATGGTTGTGAATGCATTGCTCATGATCCCTAATCTTATATAATAGGGATATATCTTCATAGCTTGTGTGTATGAGAACAATACAAGACATATTGTATATGTGTATCAATCCAGGTTGTTGGAATTGACTGTAATTGAGAGAGAGAAATCTTGAGGGAAAGAGATCTATACATCTGAGAGGTGTGAGAAGGTGTGATTTTCTTCATTGTATTTCCTTTTGGAAGAGTTTAATACAAGTTTTCAGGGTGGTTTCTTGTATCTCTTATTCTTTGCTATTTTTGATTCTAGTTACTTATTCTTTTGGTTTAATTCTGTGTTTAGTTGCTTGCATAAAAGTAATCAAGTTTGTTGGTTGATCCCCAACAAAAATTTAATTCAATAACACATAAAAATATAAAGGTTTGATACAAGAGCACCTACCTAGCAGTCAATTTTTTTTTCTCTAATTATTTGCCTTGCTAACATTCCTTCTCTAAATGTTTTATTTTTCTTTCTGTGCTATGCTTACTTTATATGCTCCTTCAATTTTTCTCTTCAAAAATACTTATGAGCTCTCTTTCCCCAAAAATATCCTTTCATAAGTAGGCATAATCTTTCTTTCTAAAAGATTTTTCTTTCCTTTTTTTAGTTCTTTCTCTTTAATTTATTTATTTATATTATTTTTATTGTTTTTGTTATTTTTTTAAATTCTTTTCCATTTTTTCCATCTTAAATGGTAATTTCCAACTTTTATTTATTTTAACATAAATTATATAAAATCCGTAATTTACCAATATTCTTTAACATCTTTTATTGCCATAGAATTTTAATGATAATTTCATCAACTAATAATCTTGATTAAAATCTAATTACATTAATGACATTTATATAAGAATTAATGATCAAACATATCAATTACGCAAAATGAATTCCATTTAAGATATTTAAACTATAATGGCAAATCATAGAAATAAACTATCTAATGCAAGCATTAATAATCACATGTATAAACTATTTATTATGCATTCTAACATGTGCTAGTTATTATGGTGTGTGCAGGGTTCTCACCAATTTTTCTATCATCCTTTGACATCTCCATCTACATCACCCTATCTAATGATCCTCTCCCTCTGTCATACTATGAAGAATGAGTTCTTCTTCATCAACCTCACAACAAGAAGGTAGTTATATCATATCAACATGATATACATCATACAATATAGCTAAATTAGAAAATCAACATGTTCATAATGTAAACACATACACTAAAACTAAATCAAAATAATGCAAACATGTATCCTAAGCAATATCCTATTGTCCCATAACAACATATATCTCAAAGCTTAGTCTAAATTAATAAAATAAAATGTGTCAACTATAAATATCCATAAATAATCAAATAGTTTGTTTAGCAAGGAATCAGAATGTAATAATTTTAATCTTAGATATTTTGCATGCACTTAGTACTATGTGAAATATGGGTATAAACATATTGATTTTTATTTAGAAACTAGACATACATTATATACCATTATCTACTTATTGTAGGTGTTTTTGAAGGTTTGATTCAAAGAGTTCTTAATTCTCATGAGTCATGATAAGTTAACCTTGAAGGTTACTTATTTTGGTTGTGGTGGATTTTTTATTCCTTTTTAATATTTATACGCATGTAAATATTTACATATATTGGATTATGATTTTATTTCATCTCTATAGGTTAGTCCCCAGCTTCCATCTTTATCAATATTAGAATAAAGATCTATGAATAAATAACATAATCAATCACACTTTGACCATTGTATGTTTATAAGTGATGTTACTTAAATTCAACCATGTTCTTATTCCATTACATATAGCCACATCATACATACTACATACACCAACTAATAATTTTATCGTATAGTGTGTAACACTCCCACCTCCATAATGTGAGGTCATTTTTTAATGTTGATCTTATTTATCTAACCACAATGGGTTTATTTATCAATGTTTATATTATTCTTCCTCTAACCATAATAAGTTACTTTTTATAGTGCCTTCATTTTTTAAATCAAGGTCTTAAAGGTTTTTCCATTGCTTTGAGGTCCCCTATTAGCATGGCCTCCCCTAAGGTGATAAATATTGAAATGTCAAGTTTTAACAATTTATAAGGGTATTCACAATCCAAGTTCCTTTTATTAAATGTTTTTAACCTCTTGATGTGAAGTATCATGCACCAAGCCTAATTTTTAGTTGTTTTTCAGTTATATTTAGTCATATGTACTACTTTTCTGGGTCCTTTTTCTCCACTTTTATAGATATACCCCATGTTTCTCTAATTAACAATATTATTCCTACATTTCCTATCCAATTTTATTCCCTTCACTCTAAAATAAAATTTTATTATAGCCTTCAAAATGTAGGAGTTTTCAACCATCGTGTTCTTGAATTTCAATAAGAATGATGACATCTTTTCCCTCTACTATGGCCTAGACCCAAGACCTCTCCTCCAAGGGTAACCTATGTAGTTATAAATTACCATGTTCAAGTACTTTAGTGGTCCTAAAATACCTCTTTATTATGTGGAATTTAGTGGATTATTTTTTATTTTTAATTATATAGCTATGCCTATTTTCTTGCATTTATTATTACCTTCACTTTCTCCCCTTCTTTCCTTCCCTCTTCTTATTATACCAAGGTGATGTATTCATTTAGGTAAACTTGTGTACCCATAAGAAACCCTTTTTTACTTAGTATCATGCTATTGTATTCTATTATTTTCATGATAACCCTTTTATGTCTATCTCTTGCTCATCCTATCACCTTTCCAATCATGTTTCCCTAATGGGTATGTCTTTTCCATTACAACTTATCTTCAAATAAGTTCCTTTACAAATTATTGGTATTATCATTCTCTCCATATTACTTAAGCCATTTAAGAATAATATTTGTATCCCTATCATGTATATCTATTTATTTTGTCATTTATAACTTGTCATGTTTCTATATGAGTTCTCTTTGCTTGCTAATGGTCCTTATACTATGTGTGCATAAGATTTGGCCTCCTCAATTTGGTCTCTCAAGTTATTTTCATTTACTTTCATGGTTTGTATTATGATTTTGATCTCTTTTATTTGTGGCATATTTCTTATTTAGACACACTTGGTCCATTTCCTTGTGCCACTTTCAATTGATCTAAAGTTTATTTGATCATGATCAACTATTATTATCATTTTTACATGATGTTTTTTAAGTTCTTTACTTTCTTCTTGAGTAATTTATTTTCTCTAATTAATTTTAATTTGGAATCACTATGATTTATTTCATATTTTTTTCTAGTACCATTCCTTTACTTTTATGGTGCCAAGTCTCCTTTCCATGTTCATGAGATAATTTTTTAGACACCCAAATTCAAAATAAACCTTGTTTGTATAATGTTTTTCATGTAAATTTACATATATAGGCTCTTAATGGCAAAAATATAACTGGTTTGTCATCTAATTGGTACCTAAAATGCAAATGTAAAATTAGGTGCACTGAGTGACCTTGAAGGAATGTCGAGGGACTTACATCCTCTCATTTTAGGATTATTGTTGAGATAATCTAGGGCATGAGTTTTAGGTATTGGGCTCCATAAAATAGCCTACTTGAAATAGATGTCCAAGAGATGCACTACTACCACCAAAGGCACAACCAACCAGAACTGAGAAAGTCAAGGTGCAAGTGACTACTTGTAGTGGGCTCACCATTCAGTCATTATTTGTGACCATACCAAAATTGTACCTAGAATATGGGGAAACAATCTACACTAAGTGCATCATGCCTTTAGAACCCAAAGCTAAGCCTTTCCCTAATCCTGTGTGCCAGAAGGATTTCTTGTAATAGGGAATGAGCATAATTCAAAACCCCGAAGGAGAACTCCAACTGACACAAGACCTAGAGGCACAAAATACTACCTCCAAAAAGAAGAAAGATAACTAGGAGGTTGAGGTATAAGAGATAACATAGATCTTGTGCCTCTTATAAATAGAAGGGATGTTGCCCCTACTAAAGAACTCACTTTTAGAGCATGTAGGCCATAACCTAGTTGAAGTTGTTGTGACACACATGGAAAGGGAATGAGAGGTTAGGCATACACAAAATGCAAAGTATGATCAAGAGCTCCTAGTAAATGCCATAACTTGATTCATAATTTATAAATAAAAGGGGTTGGTCAGAGATGTTAAAGAAATAACAAAAGGGGAATAAAGGGTAAGGTAAAGAAGAGAGGTTTTTGGGCATGCCTGAGAATATCAATACTAAAGACCTAAACATGTGCTCAGCTATAATTCTACCACTATATTCCAAGTTTCACATGACCTCAAACTTCAACCACACAAGGAAGTAAATCTAAGGAAAATAATATATGTTGAATTCCAATAACTCTTTTGATAAATAAATACAAGTAGATTTTTGCTAATCACACATAAACTCATAGTGATCTAAATAAAACAAAAAGAGTAAATAAACTAATGATAATATATTGTTTTCCATTCTAGCTATCGTATATATTTCAAAGAGATATATATTTAATCTCCTAACATTAATATCATTCAATTTTTCTTAGGAAAATGGAAGAAACTGATGAGATAAAGCACAGTGAGATAAAAATAGAGTTTGTATTTTTTTTGGGTGATTTAATACAAAATTTATGACCTTTAAAATAAGTTAGAAATAAACATATATAGAGACAATATGAGATACACCTCCAAATAACACGGGGTCCCACACTTAGCTACAATGTCTCAAAACAATTATAAACTCAATCATTACCATGATGCTCCTAGAAATGACAAAGAAGAGAGAAAGGGGACCAAGATTCATGAAAACACACCTTTTTACTAGGACCATGAGGATATTTAATTTAGTTAAATAGGGGACCACTTTTTATCTATTCTAGGGCTTCTTGATGAGCTACTAATGCTTGTTCCACCAACAATCAAGCTTTGATAGGTTGATAAGTAGCTCCTTGAAAATTATCTTTGCCTGAGTTAACAACCTATCATGAGCCTTGATAGGGGATTATAATGAGATCCTTACCTCATTAAATTGGTTTATGCTGATGGTTGATTATGTGGAAAGATATAGGATGGCTTGGGATCTATCTCTATTGGCCTTCACCACCTTCTTCTTCATTACCACTTTGAAATGATCCAAGTGGATCTCAAATTCATCAAAGATGAGCAAGGTGCCATTTAGGAAGAAAAGGGTTATAATGTTGTCTTACTTGAATTAGGTAAGGATTTGATATTTGATTTTATCTAAGGTTCAATGGTGGCTTGTATATCACTGAGCCAATATTCTAGTGTGGTCCACATGCTTCAAGTGAATATTTGATATAGGTTTAGGTCTATGAGAGGCATAAAATTGAGCTTGAGGAACATCTATTATTGATGATTGCCACTATATTATTTCACTTGTTATCTACTTGAAAATCCACTCTAAATACTATTATGATCTTTGGAAAAGCACATTGCTTTTGAAAAGAGATCTAGTCACTTCTCTAAGGGCTACAAATATTTGCTGAAGGGAAGTTTCAACCTTAGCGACCAAACCAATAGGGAATGAAATCCTTGCCTGGGACTCCATGGTTTTGAATTAGTACCTAAGGTCCTCCATAATTTTTTCTAAAAAATATTAGTGTCCTTGATCATATATTTTGGTTCCTTTGTAATCTTATTCTCCCTAGAGGCCATCTTCTTTCTTATGAGTGAGAAGAGATCTTATTCCATCCTCCATAACATCATGTCCCCATCATGTTTGAAGGTCTATGTGAGCACCCTCTTCATTCTTCTCTAGTCTTGATCAAATTTTAGCTGGATATCAAGGTCCCTTTGGTAGACCGTGTGTGTCTTTTGTGCACATTAAGCTTCAATGGGGCCCATCTAACCTTGTCCCACCATTGTTCCCAAGGTATTGGAAGATGAGATAATAGGGGCAGTAGTAGCTAAAGTGGAATATGGAGGCATGAGTGGATGAAGCAATAATGAGGGTGAGATATGGAACAAGATGGATGATGCAGGAGGGAGTATGGGTGCAAAGGGAGGAACTACCAAATGGGAACCCAAAGGGAAAAATTGAGACCTTATTTTGTTATAGGTCATAAAGACTAAGGGGAAAATTACACATGGAAATTGCATTTTTAATTTGAAAGAGGAGATTAGCTGAATAAATCCAAGTCCTAAAGAGCCTAGTTTAAGGGAAAGGGATGCCCATGATGGTACTATGGGTGAAACTAAGGGTTGTGGGGGTGGAAAAGGTGTAATTAGTTTTGGCCACTTAGTAGGCTTCTACTTGGGACTCACCCATTATGTTGTTTTACTTGAAGGGTTTGTCTTAGATAGAGATTATAGAGGTGTGTGGCCATTACTGAACTTACTGATAACATTCTCAATTTATATGCATAATTTGAAATTACTCTAATTCCTCAATTTTCCCAAGATCTTTCACCAACACATTTATTTCAAGGGCTAATTTTCAAAGTTTAAAACCTTTTTAAAATATTCAATAATATCTGCCCCAATACTATCTGTAAACTTTTTATTTACCATAAGTTTGTAATGACCATTCCAATTTTCTTCTTACTCTTATATCTCTCCTTTGTATTAGTTTTTAGATTTGTCTAAATAGGACTAGTGAATTTATTTATTGATTTCATTTAGTCTAGATTTCAACAAACTTCTAATTTTACCTCTCACACTAATGTCATCATAACATAACTTAGTCTATAAGCTATTATATATTTTTATTAATAAATCCTTCACTATGCATATATATATATATATATAGACACACACACACACACACACACACACACACACACACACACACACACACACACACACACACACACACACACACACACACACACACACACACACACACACACACACACACACACACACAACCACACACACCCACACACACACACACCTCTAAACTTTGAATAAATCTAATTTGATCCATAAGAGAATCTGTCCATGTTGAATACTCTTAACACAAACACATATTAAGTTAGAAAGCCTCTATCCTCACTTTTAATATTCTATTCATTCATAATATACACCCTATGTCACCTGGCTTCTTTTGATGAGGTCTGCCTCCAAGAGTTATAATCTTCTTTGGTTTTTTTTTGCCTAATCAATGAGTCTATTCTTGATTAAGACCATTGAGATTACTTTCATTCATTTAATTTGGCAGAATTCCAATGCATATACTGCCACTATTAAACTAAGTCTAATAACAAAGAGAATAAATACATTACAAATATTATCATATCTTATCTATACTATTCATAAGCCAAGACAAGTATAAAATAGGGCAAATATATTCCTATTCTCTCCTATTCCACCAAAAGCCAATGTAAAAAAATAACCTATCATCCCCTTAAAAGGAAGAGAATCGATCCACCTCATTTAATGTTCTAAATGTCTTATCCTATTGATACACATTTCTTCCTTGTCAATTCACATATGACATATAATAAAAGGACAAAACTTAATATGCATGGATAGGTGTTGATAGTTCACCTCACAACCCAAGTATGTTTTTATAAAATTTATAGATACTAATGCATTTTGAATAATGATTCTATTCTAAACTAAGATCAAAATAATAATATCCTTTTTAATTCAAATTGGACAAAACTAATTACAAAAATCATTTTTAGACAAACTATATAGATCCTTCATTTGAACCCATCATACAAACATTTCTCATAATTATCAAAGGAATTGATTATCATCATCTATTATAATTTGTTTATAAACATAGACCTGAAATCATGAATTTAGAGGAACTCTTGAAATTTAAATACCTTCAATGACTATTAAAACATACAATTTATATATTTCTCTTACACATACAAATAGGTCAAGATCATAATAATCATAATACCATGCAAAACTTCCCTTTTACTATTAAAATATAATTAAATACTTGTGTGAAATCACCATTATAAACTATTAAACAAAATAGATCATACACTTACAAGAATAAGGTCCAAGATATTTACCCATTCATCACCATCTTTTCTTCATTCATCCTTGGTTCAATATCCTTCCTTTTATTGATTTGTCTTCAATTTTACATACAATCCTAATGCAACCCTATACAAACATACAGCCCTAAAAACCTTCTTACACACTCATTTACTCTTCTACGTATTACTCCACCGCTCACTCCCCATCCTACACTACTCAAGGATTATATATCTCAATTGTATACCAATTTGTTTTCTTTATTGGGATCTTAACTTATTGGTATAAGGATTATTGATAGGTATAATTTTAGTTCGGTCATAAAGTAAGACTGAGATTCTCTCATTTACCCTTATCTCCAATCAACATATACTTTGTCTATCTTCCTCCAACACGAGACAAAATTTTAGACCATTCTAAGGATGAATTTACACTCACTTAGGTTGAAAATATATTTAAAACATGTCAATAAGAATTCTAAGACTATATTACAAAGTTCATACCTTTAGAAAAGGTCACAAGCTCTTGCAAGCCGTTTACAAAAATAGAAATATTAAAATTTAACTTCTTTGAAGGGAACACCCAAACTTCTATTTCTTTGACCTAATGAAGCATTTATAATTTTTTTATTCACTCTTATAGGGATATTTAAGACCTTCTAAGACATAACCAATTATTATTTAATGTATTTACAACAACATAGTGAAGCACATTTTGATGCTCCTACATCAAACTCCCTAGGTGGGAGAATATTTGAGCTCCTATTCAAATGGGATTCTATATTATTTTTTTCTTTTTACAATTTCTTATATTCTTATTTGCTTAACTTAGTCTATTTTTTAATTTATTAACTTGATTGCATTCATTCTTTATAAGTTTGAATGGTTCAATCTCCTTTTCACCTTCTTGTATGAAGTCAAGTAAGACTCCATCTCTTGATCAAAAAAATCTTTCACACCTGCACACACACAAAAATAAAAACAAAATCTGATTTCAAAATTTGAGGCATTTTTGCCTCTCCACTTGCTGTTATCTTCCTTAGATTTTCCATTTCATCTTCCTTGCTTAGAATATTTAGGAACTCTAACTCAACTGCCTTAATTCTACTTCATTTCCAATCTGGGTCAAATCTTCTAACCCCTCCATGATTTGATTCTAGGTCAAGTTCTCTTCTTTATTATAATATGTCATGCTTTGGTCAAAAAATTATTTGTCTTCATCTTGAGACACCTCATCCTACTACAACTTAGATTTCAAGGCACTTTATCAAGTGCTTCATCATTGCCTACTAATCCAATTGAAGATAAAAATATTTTTATAACTTCATTTTCATTTTCCTTGAGTCTACACATTGACTCACCTCATTTTTTATATTTTATGAGTTCAAATAAGAATTCATCATCTTCTTCTTGCACTATACCATCAACACCTTGCAATTCTACATTCATGTCAATAATGATATTAGATACAAAAATCTCAGGTTCTTCTTGGTCCAATTTTGTAATTTGCATGCCTTTAATGAGGCATTGATTTGATTAAATACCATATTTTTCAATCATTTCTTCAAGAATTTATCCTTGTTCTAGATAGCGTATCTCTACACCCTCAAATTTTGTTTCTAATCAATTTCTTCATAAGCATGCTACTCATGTTTTCCTTTCTTCATTATTTCAAGTTTCATGCCCTTAGAGTGGGATTCTCCTTCATCAATATCTATTCCTAGATTCACAACATTAAATTCAATATTATATAAAAAAATTGAGGCCATTTATCCCCTTGATTTATCTTTTCTTCAAACATCACTTCCTTTATCTCTTCTTTTCTCCCAACTGTATACTCATCCTATACTTCTCAATTTCTTTCTTGAATTCTTTACACAATAATCTCATTTGTTTTTATCTCTCTCTCTCTCATATCAATCCTTTTCCTCTTTACTATAATACATTTTATAGGCCACTTTACCTTTCTCTTTATCTCAAATATCAATAATTTACCTTCACTTTCTTGTAGGATCTCCACCATGAGTTGTAGCTCTTCTATCCTTTGTCTAGTATCTCTCATCTCTTCTTCATCATCTAACCCTTATTTCTTTAGGTTATTCCTCACTAACTTACTTCTTGTAAGTCTTTCCATCTTCCCTATCTCTCTTATGTTCCTCTTGTATCTCGACCAAAACTCTTCTTTAGTCTTTTGATACTTACCCAAGCCTCACCCAAGTCTTTTGCAACTTGGTCTTTTGACTTTTACATCTAAGTCTTTCTTTTTGTGCCTTAGATTATCTCAGTGCTTATTTGAGCTCTCCTCTTTTATTCTTAAGCCTCACTAGGCTTATGCTTACCTAAACCTTCTCACTTTTATTTTCTTTCTATCTTCTTCTCTCAATCACCTCACACTTTTCAAGCTTCTCAATTTACCTAAAAAAATTCAATCATTGCAATATTTGAACAACATCAAGAGCCTAACCTAAAACTTAATGTGATTAACTTTCAAAAAATTCCAAAATTCTATGCCTTTTCTAAGAGTTTATTGCTCTGATACCAAAAATTGATAGCATTCTCAATTTATATGTATAATTTGAAATTGTTTTGATTCCTCAATTTTCCCAAAATCCTTCACCAACACATATTTATTTCAAGGGATAATTTTCAAAGTTTAAAACCTTTTTAAAATATTTAATAATATCTAACCCAATACTATTTGTAAACTTATTCTTTACTATAAGTTTGTAATGACCACTTCAGTTTTCTTCTTACTCTTATATCTCTCCTTTGTATTAGTTTTTAGATTTGTCTAAATAAGACGAGTGAAGTTATTTACTAATTTCATTTGGTCCATATTTCAACAAAATTCCAGTTTCACCTCTCACACTAATGTCATCACAACATAACTTAGTGTATAAAATATTATATATTTTTTTATTAACAAATCCTTCATAAGACAATATCTATATACCTCTAAACATTAAGAAGATCTAATTCATCCATAAGAGAATCTATTCATGTCAAATACTCTAAACACAAACACAGATCAAGTCAGAAAGCCTTTATCCTCACTTTTAATATTCTGTCCATTCACAAATACACCCTATGTCACCTAGCTTATTTTAATGAGGTCTGCCTCCAAGATTTATAATCTTAATTGGTTGGATTTTTCTTGATCAATGCATCTATTATTGATTAAGACCAATGAGATTATTTTCATTCATTTAATTTGGTAGAATTTTAATGTATACATTGCCGCTATTGAACTAAGTATAATAACAAGTAGAATAAATGCATTACAAATATTATCAGATCCTATCTATACTATTCATAGGCCAAGCTAAGTATAAAATAGGGTAAATTTAGTCCTATTCTCTCTTATTCCATCAAAATCCAACACATCAAAATAACCTCTCCTTCCCTTAAAAGGAAGAGAATTAATCCACCTCATTCAATGTTCTAAATGTCTTATCCTATCGATGCACATTTCTTCCTTGTCAATTCACATACGACATATAATAAAAGGAAAAAACTTAATATACATGGACATGTGTTAAAAGTTAGCCTCAAAACCCAAGCATGTTTTTATAAAATTTGTAGATCCTGACATGCTTTGAATAATGTATCTATTCTAAACTAAGATCACAATAATAATATCCTTTTTAATTCAAATTGGATAAAACCAATTATAACAATCCTTTTTAGATAAACTATATAGATCCTTCATTTGACCCCATCATACAAACATTTCTCATAATTGTCAAAGGAATTGATTATCATTGACTAATTTAATCTATTTAAAACACAAACCCAAACTCATGAATTTAGATGAAATCTTGAAATTTAAATACCTTTAATGACTATTGAAATGTACTCTTTATATATTTATCTTGCACATGAAAATAGGTCAAGATCATAATCATCACAATACCATGTATAAATTCCATTTTATTGTTAAATTGTAATTAAATACTTCTTTAAAATCACCATTATAAGCTATTAAACAACATCAAATTATGCCATATAGATCATACACTTACAAGAATAATAAGGTCCAAGATATTTGCCCAATCATCACCATATTTTATTCATTCATCCTTGGTTTAAGATCCTTCCTTTTTTTATTTTGTATTCAATTTTACATATAGTCTTACTACAACCCTATACAAACATACAAGATTAAAGGCCTTCTTACACACTCATTTATTCTTCTACGCACTACTCCACCACTCACTCTCCATCTTACACTACTCAAAAACTATATATATTAAATGTATACCTATTTTTTTTCTTTATTGGGCTCCTATCTTAATGGTATGAGGCTTATTAATAGGTACAAGTTTATTTTGGTCTTAAAGTAAGACTGTGATTCTCTCATTTACCCTTATCTCCAATCAACCTATACTTTGTCTATCTTCCTCCAATGTGGGACATACTTCTAGACCATTCTAAGGATGAATTTACACTCATTTAGGTTAAAAATATATTTACATGTAAATAGGCATTCTAAGACCATTTTAAAAAGTTAATACCTTTACAAAAGGTCACAAGCTCTTGCAATCCCTTTACAATAATATAAATATTCAAATTTAACTTCTTTGAAGGGAAAGCTCAAACTTCTATTTCTTTGACCTAATGAAGCATTTAGAGTTTTTTTACTCACCCTTATAGGGATCATTAAGACCTTCTAAGCCATAATAAATTATTATTTTTTTAGCTACAATAATAGAGTGAAGCACATTTTGATGCTCTTGCATCACCTACTTATGTACTAGAAGTTGCAAGAGCATAGGATGTTGAGACATTCATAGTCACATATGTCATTGGAGTAATTAAGGCACTAGGATGGACTAAGGTTATGGGGGTTACTATGATTATAGGAATAACATAAATTAGGGCACCACTAAATAAAGTGTTAATTTATTGGGATATCCTAAGAGCAATTTATGGGGCTAACCAAGCTGACATAGCTGAAATAGGATTGCAGTGTAGATTAAGGGAGCTAAGAAGCTTGAAGCACCAAAGATTATAGAATATAGTGGATTGATGGGGAATTAGGTACTAAAAAGGGATGGTACAAGAGGATCCATAAGAGGTTGAAGTTACAATTGGGTTAAGAAACAAGAAGCAATAAATGTAGATGAAACCAATGAAGTAGGAGAAATTGGGGTACTTTATAGAGATGTTTTGAAATGGGTCATAACAAGGGTAGGTGGAACTTAGGTTAGGAAACTAGGAGAAGATATAAGGGGATGCTTAGATGTACTATAAGTAGGAGTGAAAACCTCCAGGGAGGTTACATACTAGTCATATGGTGGGCTCTCCTATGATTTTGAGTTGATTGAAATATGAAATACATGAGCACCCTGGGGATGGCTTACCTAGGAGGTTTATGTTGAGGTTGATTAAGTAGTAATAATTAGGATTACATATAATATTAACTATGAAAACCTCTTTGAAGTTTCTAAGATTTTGATAAGAGGCTATTGGGGAGTCGACTATGGAGGCACTGGGCTTTATTTTAACACCAATTTGAGTTGTGATGGTACTTTTAGTGATGTGTTGATTCAATCTTCATGATCACCTCTATATAATTAGAAAGGTTGATGTGGATCATATCATTAGGGTGGATCTTATGGTGGTATGTAATGTTTATCCATGCTAGATAATTTTCCACATGGGTGTGAACTATGCCATGGGGATCCCATTGTCTATCATCAACATTTAAGAGGTTAAACGAGTCCTTGTGGAGGGAAACTACTTATATTTCAACCACATGTTTGTATTTATGGTGTATAATAATCATGGGGAATAATGGGTAAGCCTTTTACCTTATATCAAAGTAAACACCTATGATTGTATTGGCCAACTACCAACTACCAACTAATCTCCTACTCCATGAGGTAGTTTGGGACTATGTAGAGAAATTAAATAAAATCCCCTTGGATGCCTTCTACCTTGATCTTAATAATGTCCCAGTAGTACTGATAGGTATCAATAGGAGTAATTGAGGCCTAAATCTCTTCAAAAATCCTAGTTATTTTCTTTTCATTGATGGTGAAGTACACATCAGGGTATAAATTATAACATATGTCCCAAATATAATGCATGTAGTGATGAATGTAGAGTTTGGAAAAGACCACATGTATCATAGATCTAGTTGGCACCAATGGAGGGAAGATTGTGCTTCAAAAATATAGGGGTGTAGGTGACATCGACTAATTAATACATCATGTATAAATTACCCCCAACCTATACCTTCTTGACATGTTATGTGATGTTGCAGGTGATGTTGTCCCTAAATGAAAGTACCTCCTCCCTTTTAAAGATGATGCTAAGTATGGGGACATAAATATTATTTAAATATAAAATATTTATCACCCCATATAAGTAGATGAGAAATAACATGTCATTTAACACTCCATCATGGAAGGTTTTGTTGCTATAGGAGTTAAAGTCTTCCTTATTCACCCAGTGATTAGAGTCTTTAGCCCAATCCTTAAGGACATCATAGATATCATGTTTGCTCAAACATACCATAATGACCTTTGCATCATACATGATTTTGAAGTAGTATAGATTATAATATTATTTTAAGGCAACCCTAAAGATGTCTATAATATTTAATACCATGATTAGGGAATACACAATGTCCTTATTACATCTAGATGTGAAAAGTAACTTACCAAAGAGATTACTACATGGGAAGATTTCTAGCTTGGTAGTGGCCTTGTGTAGTTCTCAAGATCTAATAAACATGAGGTCATCAATGAATTCCACATCATCATCTTTGGGTTCATAATCACTATTGGGCTTTTGTATAGCATCAATTGTCTTGAAGATTTTGTTATAATGCTTGAATCTTGTGACACCATGTAGGAAGGTGGTATTGCAAAATTTTTACTTTAGTTTTGGATTGGAAATTAGTGAAACTATATCTAAATTATCTCTCTTCTATGTGCAAGGTTATATCAAGGATTACATTGGGATGTGGAGGGAATTAAAGGTAAAGGGCTCTAAATAATTTGAGTTCATAGAGGATGTATAAGGTGATCTCAATTTGGATGGGACCTTATAAGGTTCTATGATATTTTTTGTAGTGATGGATTTGGAGGATCATGTTGTGAAAATTAAATTTTGATTTGATGGGATTGATCCTAATTTAACCTTTTTAGATTAGATTTGATCTTCACAAATAAGCCTTAATTAGATTGGCTGGTTGTGATGGGACTTTCTTAGGTGTCAAATCATGAACCACCCAAGTGAACTAATAAGTTTAGAGAGTTGTGGTAGGTACACACCTAGATTTGGCTCTCATGTCATCTAATATTTGTTTGTGTTAGTCACATGTCATTTTCACATTAGTGGGATCAATGGATATGATAATGACATGGTGCAACATGGTACTTCCTTAAATTAATAACTCTACCTATGCAAATTGGCTGCTTGAGTGTAATAAGTACATGTGGCATTATATAATAAATTATGAGATCCTATTCCATACCATTCTCTAAATCATCAAGATGTTTTTGGACCTATTTTTCCCCTTGGGTGTGCATCGAAGTACATGTGGCATTCTTTGATTATATCAAGCCTCCCAAGGCTCTAACAGATTTGAAATATCTAGGTATATGGGTACATGTGGTACTCTCCTATTTGATCAAGCCTCACAGTCTTTGATAGTTATGACACCTTTATGTATATGAGTATACATGGTACTCTCCAATTAGATCAAGACTCATAGTGTTTTGACACCCCTGACACCTCTGGGTGTATGGGTACATGTGGTGCTCTCCCTTTAGATTGAGCCTCTTACAGCTCTGACAACTCTAACACATTTGGGTATATGGGTACATGTGGAAATATCCCATTGGATTAGGCTTCCTATAGATATGATAACTATGACACATATAGTTATATAGGTATACATGGTGCTCTCCCATTAGATCAAGCCTCTTTAGGCTCTAACAACTCTGACACCTCTCGGTGTATGAGTACACATGATGCTCTCCCATTGGATTAGTCCTCTCAAGGATGTAAAAACTCTGACACATTTAGGTCCTATAAAACATACAAAATGACCAAGTTATTTTAAAATCACCTCTTATTCAAAGGGATGCTTGCTTATCATAATAAAAGTTATGGGAATAACAAGTTGGACTTCGAGATTGAGGCTTTGAAAAATGCATATTTTAAAGCTATCTTATAGGGATCAGTTAATGCCCAAAAAATAAAAGTATGGGTAATAATTCAAAATCATAATTAGATTAATCCTTTCAAACTAAACAACTATATAAAATCTTAACATAAAAAAAATAGGCTATTATCAAAATTATAAAAATTATTTAGGGAAGAGACTCTAACATGCACTCAAGATTTTAGAAAAGGATGAGGATCAAATTTGGACAGTTAAAGATTTTAAGATTTTTATTTACTTTATAGGTCCTCTTTCCTTCTATTAAAAGGGACATGTTAGCCATAACAAATGGAGACTATGCATAGAAAATAATGTCTAGTGTTTAGTACTTGGACTACAAACTTTCATTATTGAATAAGTGGATAGGCCATAGAAAACTTATTTTAGTATAACAAGAGGATAAAGGAGCACTTAATTATACTTTAAGACATAACATACTAGGGTCTAATTCCTTCAAGAGGTCATCTTGTGTGAAGAGTGATTAATTTAGTATGGTTTCCATTTTAATGAATGATCATGCTTATAAGTGGCGTAGGTGCTTAGAAATCTTGAAAGGTACTTGTTATTTTAAATAGATTGGTTAAGGAAGGGAAGGATTAGGAATTAATCTATTTTTAACTAGGCATGTATATCCCTAGTAGAGATACCTTTAGTTTCACTCTAGGTCTTGTTCCATTTCCAACCAGGCCAGAATTCTTGCGATGGAGGCTACCAAAATCTCCCTTAAGAATTTTTTTTGAGATTATATACCTCCTTTAGTTTGGATGTCTTCTTTTATTTCTAATCCATGAGGGTTGTGAACCAATGTAGCTAAGGTGAATGGTTGATTCCATGAATTCTAAGCACCAACGAAACTCCTTATTTAGTGAATTTAGGGTGACCTTTTAATGTTATTTAAGTGTAATGATGACTTATTATTAGAAATATAACTTTTATCAATCCACATACTCAGTTTGAATCAATGGATCATTTTTTATTGGGTATTATGAAATTAATCACCCTATCTATTATATTTTTTCAATAATGGAAGCCTATGTTATGTTTATTACTTTTTAGACTATGTATTTAATGTTTTGTTAGCCCTTGAGGGGACCAAACCATGAGTAAGGGACCAATTCTCAACATCTATCTTATCTTTTATTGAGGTTAGAGTCATTCCTTTGGGGTTGGATAAGAAAATGATAAAAGGATGGAAACTATGGGTAAACATAATAAGAATTAGGGAAAAAAAAATAAAGCAATAAAGTAAGAATGATAGAAAAAGAAACATAAATAGAAAGCAAACTAATCTAAACACTACTCTACCCCTAAATTATATTTACACCATGAGTTCATTCATCAAAGAGGATTAGTCTGAGATAACTATAGATGGTGTATCTAAGAAGTAGTGATTCAAGAATTATCTATTCACAAGTAGACATACACCATTTATTTGGAGGTATTTTAGCCTAAAAGTATTCTACCTCAACAACTTGATGATTTGATATAGGTCAATCCAAAAAGGGTCTAGCTTGAAGTATTGCCTCTTTTTTCATGATTTTTTCCTATAATAGGACTGACTATGATATTCTAAAAGATTTTAGTTTTAACTTCTTATCAAACCATATTTTGATAGTACCCTGATGTCTACTAAAACTTTGCAAGGATTCTTCTCATCTTCCATCTAAACAATAGCCAATAGTCTTATACTGAATTTACCATCATTCTCCATGTATTCTTGCATGAATATATATGTGGGTAATTTTAGGGTTATTTAGAGTATTATATTTTAACCATATACCAATTGAAAGGTGAAATTTTGAGGGCTTGATTATATCTAGTCCGATCAACCCAAAGTGCATACTTTAGTAGTGAGTGCCAATCCCTAGGTCACTTCTTAGTAGATTTATTAATTGCATCCATCAAGTTTTTATTGGTTGACTTAGCTAACTCATTTCCATGTGGATAGTAGTTTAATGATAACTTTAGGGTGATACTATTCTTATAGGCCCATTTAGTGAGTTTAGTTGATTGGAATGTTTGACCATTATCACAAACCAATGAGATTGGCATACTAAACTATGTAGTTATGTTCTCTTCAAGGAACTTGATCACTTATTTAGCTATGTTACTTTTGGTGGCCACTAATTTTATCCATATTGTGTAGTAATTGGTTATCATGGGTATAAAATTATGGCTATTTGATGTATTTGGGATGATGACTCCTATGAAGTCTAGTCTTAATTAAACAAAAGGATGCTCTTTTATTACATACTGGAGGGCATGGATGCATGTAATTACTTCTTGGTGAAGGTCTAGCACTTATGGTAGGTGAAGACATGAATGCACACATTATTTAAGATTATGGGAAAATAATACATGACTCACAAAATTTTATGGGCCATTATTGTCAAGGATGACTACTACCCAAATTTTCATGAAATTTAGTCATGAACTCTTTTCCCCCTTCTTTTGATAGACACATGAGGTATATACCTTCATATTTATTTCGATAGAGTACTCCTTTATTCAAAATATAATAATATGCCTTCAGCCTTAAAGATATTTTATATACTTTGTTTAGTCTTTTAGAATGTGTCCCATAGAGAATATATAACTGCACTATAATAATTCTTAGGTTATAAAAACCTAGCTATCAATTTCTAATTGATATAACTGCACTATAATAATTCTTGTGTCAATTGTAATGATTAGCTAAGTGAAGACTTGACTTATTAAAATTATGCTAGGTTTAATTTCTAGATCATACTCCAATTAATTTAATCCCAACATGAGCTTTATGGATGTGTCTAAGACAATGGCATACACCTTATTCCTAAGGATATAATCTCAAAACTTCTTGACAACCTTGACCAAAGCATACACATTCTTATCTAGGGTAGATTACTTTAATTCTACATGTTTTAGGTTTTGTCTCATGAAAGCTATGGGATATTCTTCTTCATCAATTCTTTGAGTGAGTATAATAACTATGGTATGATTGAATGTGAAGGAATAGATGTGGAAGTCCTTCGTATAGTCTGGAATGGTCAAGACTAGTGCCTGAATGATTAAATTTTTGATGTCTTGGAGGGACCCTTTGGTTGGAGGGGTCCACTCCATTTTAGATTATTTTTTTGGCATAAAATTTAGGAGATTAATAATCTCAACCAAATCAAATATAAAATTGTGAATGAATTTATTTTTTCAAGGAATTATTTGAATTCTTTCTTGCTGTTAGGAAGAGGTATTTTAGAAATTGCATTAACATCTTCAAGATCAATAGAGATACCTTATTTGGTGATTATGTGACCAAGGAGCTTACCTTTTATGATGATAAATATGATTTTATTTGGGTTAAGTGAGAACCCATACCTTATGCATCTTGAAAATATCCTTTGTAAGTGTTGAACATGATCAAACCTACATTTTGAGAATATAGTTAGATCATCTATATATATATTATACACTTACCAATTAATCCTTCAAAGTTGAATTCCATGGCCCTTTGGAATGTGGCCCCAACACTGATGAGTCTAAATGGCATCCTTTTATAAGTAAAGGTATCCCATTCGATAGTGAAGGTAGTCTTGACTCTATCTTCTAGGTTTACTAAGACTTGGTTATACCATGAGAATCCATCCAAGAAAGACATCATGTAAGACACACTCACCATTTAAATTACTTTATATAAAGAGGGTAAAGGATATTTTTATTTATTATTTAAATATTGATTTAGGTTCATAAAATTGACATAAAGTATGATTTATTTGTTCTTCTTTCAATAGGCACTAAGTTGGCCACCCATATAGAATCACAGACTGGGAAAATAATCCAAGTTGAGAGTAACTTGTGAAACTATTTGTAAATTAGGGGCTTTAAGATTGGGTTCACAAGTCACTATCTCTATCTGAATAATTTTTCCCCTTTCTTAAGTGGGATGTTATGCATTTTCACACTAGTATAAAAACCCTTGAGGTATTTGTATGTCCAAGTAATTATGTCTCTATACTGCATGAGTAATCTTCAAAGTTTTTTTTATTTTAGTTGGGGTAAAAGTAGGACCAATATGGACATCTATGGGTTGATCAACTAATCTGAGGTTGATAGTGAGTGATTTTTTGTCAACACAAGTTGGTATTTTTGATTTCTATGTTGATTTATATAGATCAAACACTCTCTCTAATGATATCATACACTTCAAGATGCAATTTTATCAAAGTTAATTATACTATATTCATCACAATCCTCATAAATGGGGTTGTATTTATCCTTATCATCTATGATCTGAGCACTATAGACCCCATAACTATTTAAAAACTCTAATATGTCATGATCATCACCAAAAACTTGAAAGTTCTCAACATTTTCTGAGATTAAAGGGTAAGGTATAAGCTCTATAAAAAAGTTATGCAACCCTGAGTTATGTAAGGGGGTTAGATTCATAGCTGAAGCTGCTAGGGAATCTATGAACTAGTTTTGTTCTTATGGAATAGGGATGATGTGAAATACATTGAATGCTTATATCAAGTCCCATGTTTATGTTTATATTTCTTCAAGTAGGATAACTTGAAATTTACTACTGACCTGATTAACTACCAATTTAGAATCACCAAATGCTTTCAACTCTTTGAATTTATGTTTTAGGGCTAGTTTTAGACCTAAAATTAAGTCTTCATAATTTTCAAGGTTATTTGTGCAAGATAATTGTAACCTACAGGTAACCAAATGTCACTTACCTTATGGGTCAATTAACAAAATCCCAACTTTAAAACTTTTTTAGAATGGACCCCATCAAAGTACATAACCTCAAGCTTGATAATTTAAGATTCTCAACTACTTTTCCTCTTGATTATTTTGTAGATATGATGTAAATGCTAATGCCAAGAGATACTATGTTTATTTTATCACTAACATCATTATATTCTATAATCATATGTTTCATCCTAGGCTCTCTATAAACATAAATTTGATTGGCCATGTATCTCTATGAAAAACACATATGCATGAAGCTTATGGTCATATACCCATGTAGGGTCTTAGACCAATCCCTATTGTGCAAAATCCCATAATATTTTATGATCTCTACCACTTGAATTCCCATGAACTATTAAATTATGGTTTCAACTTCTAATTAAATGTACACATTTAAGATCTTTCCTACCACCTTGACCTCATATTCATCTGGTTAGACTATTATTTTATCTTATTTAATGGTCATTAGACCTAAATTTTGGAAAATTTTAGCATGCATGACATTCAATAATGCCCTCAAGTCAACTAGCTAGTTGTGAAAGTTATTTCCAAAAAACTAGACCGTGAGGAGGAACGGAAGGAGATCAACCTTACTCTTATGTATGAACACAATCTTAGGCTTGGGTTGGGTTAGTTATTATGTCAAGGACTTTAGGAGGAGATATTTTTTCTCAATTATTTGGCTAAGATCATGTAACATGATATTTTCCTTTATTTTATTTATGTAATCTATTATGTTATAGCCTATTTTTCTAGGAACATGTTTAACCCCTTAAGGGGGCTTGGGGTTACTAGATTTTGGATGTGGAGGATCATTCATTACTCTAAGATCTAGAGGGGTTACATCATTATTAAGGGGAGTGGATATAGTAAGAGGTTACAGTTATGTCCAACTCTTGAGGGCATAGTTGTTTTGCTAAGACTATTGGAAAGCACGTACCTCATTGGTGGCCTCTTCTAGTTCATTATCCTTTTGTCTAAGGAAAATAGTGGTTTCTAACACTATAACAACTCTTATTTATTGAAGAAATAAGGAAATAAAGTTGTTTAGTGCCATTCAAATGGTTTATGACTACTTTGTATTCTTCTATCTCTCTTTATAATATGTCAAAATCATTACAAAACTCAATGCAGTTAAACTCCCAATGCTAGGTTGTGTTATGTTCATGATACTAGTTTGGTAGGGAAACTCATAAATGTTGATCTCAAATAACTTGTTAAGTGAGAGCTCTAGTTAGTTATTAAAATGGTTATAAGGGTAATTGTATCTTTGATAGGTGAAGTTATGGTTGGGATTTTCACCACTAGTGTTTTGAACCTATCTTTGAAGGCCTAATAAGTCATCACTGAGATTTTATACCATGCATTGTATAGCATCCAATTCATTTTTGGTAGACTTTTGAGGTGTGATCTAGACATTATTTACTATGGGAATCAATGCTTAGACATGATCTTGAGGTGCCACTTCACTATTAAATAGGTCAAGGAAAATTAAGTGTTGATTGGTTTAACATGTCTCAATGGGATCTAGTTGGTCACCAGTACAAGCTATGATATCAACATGTTCTGGTTAGTGCTAAAGATGGGATTTAAGGCAGGTAGATTTGGATGTATATTTGGGATAGTTGGTACCATTTTGGAGTTGAGGATTAAATTGCCTATCTACTTTGATGTCTTTAAAATATAGGTAAGTCTATGATGATGTGATCCCTATGTAGAAACAATATAGTCCAAGGATCCAGGGCATTCTTGTACATTTATAAAGTTGACTAGGCATCTAATCTATACAACATAGTGACCCTACTATATATATTATTAAATCTAAAAGTCAATGTCCTAATGGAATCATTAGATTCTCACTTAAAGCTAGAAAACTACTGGTGTAAAATGTTGGTATCAATGATTTATTTAAATTGAATTAGGAAGGTATTACTAAACTACTCCCATCCTATGATGGAACTCTTAGGTAGGTTCAATAACCAATCATAGGAAACATACATCAAAGTGAATAGGAAGATCCTATAATTTATATCTTCATGTCAAATGTTAAGGAGATTGAGGGTGGTCTTATAAGAAGTTACATCTTCATCGATAGTGCATCCTCTATTAGGTGTGAATTAAGGGATGTACCTCTCTACATTTCTAGGTAAATGATGAATAGCTCCAAGAATGTTAATAGTATACCCAGCCAGGCACACCATGGGTACAACCATAGGTATAGGTATGTTTGGCATGGTTTAGGTAGATGAAATAGATGCGGTCACTGAGGTTTTTGATCTTACTCTATTGGACCTAGTCTTTATTTGAAATTGTAGGTGTGAGATTAATGATCGATTAGGGCCAAGTCTAGATTTAATGTTTCATGCAAGAGACTCCATTTTATCTTTAGGTTAGCTAGTAATTTTATTATATCATGTAGAGTGGGTGATTGGGGTCCTCCTTGTGTTAGGTATTGTTTATTTGTCAATTGGTGCATGAAATGTACCTATCAAATTAGGTTCACTGAGTGACATTGGGGTAAACTCAAGGGACTTACATCTTCTCATTTTAGGATTATTTTTTTAAAAATCTAGGGCATGAGCTGTAGGTATTAGGCTCCATGATATATCCTACTTGAAATATATCTCCAAGAGATTCACTATTACCATCAAAGGCTCAATCCATGTTTTCACAAGCATGAAACTCTTTTACCACCTATGATCAAATTCAACAAGTTTACAACTTAAACAACTTGACTCAAAATTTATAAATCAATGGGGCTAGTCAAAGATATCAAAGAAACAACAAAAGGGGAAGAAAGGGTAAGGAAACAAAGAGAGGTTTTTGGGTAAGCAAGAGAATATCAATACTAAAGACCCAAACATGTGCCCTACTATAGTTTTACCAATGTATGTTAGTTTTCACACGAGCTTAGACTTCAAGCACATAGGGAAGTGAATATAGGGAAAAGAATGTATGCTATATTCTAATAAATCTTTATAAAAATAAACACAGTAATATTGTTTCTAATCACACACAGACTCACAATGATCTAAATAAAACAAAAGAGTAAATAAACTAATAATAATAGCCTTTTTCCCATTATAACTATCACATATATTATAGAAAGACTTATTTGAGATATTAACATTAATATCATTAATTTTTCCATAGGAAATTAGAAGACACTCATGAGATAAAACATGATTAGATAGAAATAAAGCTTATATTATTATTTTAGTGTTTTACTATAAAATTGATGACATTTGCAGCAAGCTTTAAATCAATAAATATATGTACGAGATGGTACTACCTCCAATTAGCATGGGGTATCACTCTTATCCATAGTAAATCCAAATAATTACAAACCCAATAATTTCCATGATGCTTTAATAGAATACAAAGAAGAAAAAAGGGGATGCGTATTTATGATAACATACCCCTTTTACTAGGACCAAATCTTCAATTCAGCTAAGTGGGGGACCACTTCCCATCTATTTTGGGGCATCTTAATGAGATACCAACACTTGTGCCACCAAGTTAGCCTCCTAAAAAAGCTTCAATAGATTGATATGTGGCTCCCAAAAAAATATCTATGCGTGAATCAACAACTTGTTATGAGCTCATTGAGAACAGCTTCTAATAAGATCATTACCTCATTGATTTGGTTGATGCTCATGGTTAATTACGTGGAAATCTCTAGGATGGCTTGGGATTAATATCTATTGGATTTCACACCTTTTTCTTTATTTCCACTTTGAAGTACTCTAGGTGAACCATGAATTCATCAAGGTTAAGTAAGGTGCCATTCAATTGGAAGATGAGTATGATGTTGACTTCCTTAAAGTAGGCAAGGATTTGATCTTTAATTTTATATAAGGAATCAGTGGTGATTTGTTTATCCTTGAGCTAATATTTTGGTGCAATCCTCATGCTTCCCCTAAATGTTTGATATAGGTTTAGGTCCATAAGAGGCATGGACATGAGCTTTGGCAACATCCATTTGTTTATGATTTCCACCATCTTCTTCTAATTTTTTTCCTCCTTAAAAATCTATTCAAAATACTGTTGTGATATTTAGAAGAGCATATTAATAGAGGAAAGAGATTTAATCACTTCTCTAAGGGATACAAATAGTTAATCTAGGAAAATTTAAACATTTTTAACCAAACAAATAGGGAATGATCTCCTCACTTGAATATCTAAGGTCTTGACTTGGTCCCTAAGGTCCTCCATCAAATTTTTATTGATCTCATTAGTGGCCTTGATCACAAAGACTAGGTCCTTTGAAATATTATCCTTCACAAAAGTAGTCCTCTTCTTTATGAGTGAGAAGGGATCCTTTTCTATCCTCCATACCACTGGCTCCCCATCTATGAAGGTCTATGTGAGGACCCTATTCATTTTGCTCGAGTCTCAATCAAATTATAGCTAGATATTAGGGTCCCCTTGGTATATAATCTTTGGACTTTATGCATCTAAAGCTTCAATGGGGACCATCCAACCTTGTCCCACCATTATTCTCAAGGTAGTGAAAGATGAGACAACAAGGGTGGTGGAAGCTAAAGTGGAAGGTGAAGGCATGGTTAGAGTAATCAAAAATGAGGGCAAGGGATGGAATGAGATGGATGATAGAGGATGGAGTATGGGTACAAAGGTAGAAAATACCAAATAGTAATCCCAAGGGAAAAATTAAGACCTTATTTGGTCTTAGGTCATGAAGAACTAGGGGCAAATTACATTTAGGAGCTATGTATTCAATTTGAAAGAGGAGATTGGCTCATCATGAGCCTAGTGTAAGGGAAAGGGAGGCCCATGATGGTGTTGTGGGTCAAATTGGGGGTTATTAGGGCGATCAAGGTGTATTTAACTTTGGCTTCTTAGTAGGCTTCTACTTGGGACTCACATATGGTATTATTGAAGTTGAATGGGATATCCTAGATGGAGCCTATAAAGGTGTTGTAGCCATTATTGGATTTGATGAAGCACTAGAAGTTTCAAGAGTAGAGGAGGCTTTAAAATTCACAATCATAGATGCAAGTGGGGAAATTATTGTACTAGGAGGGACCAAGGTCATGGGGGTTACTATGATTGTAGGAAAAATATGAATTAGGGTACCATTGGAGAAATTTACAATCTATAGTGTTATCCCAAGAGTAATTTATGGGGATGACCAAGATAATGAAGCCAAAGTGAGTTTATAATGTATACTAGGGGAGCCAAGAAGCTTGGATAACAAAAGATTATAGAAGCTAATAAATTGGGGGGGACTTGGGTACTTATAGGGGGTAATATAAGATGAGTCATAAGGCGAGGAGGTGACAATTGGGTTGGGAAACCAAAAAAATAAATGTAGAAAAACCAATTGAGCAAGGGAAAGAGGGCACTCACTAGGGATATTGAAAAAGAGGGTGTAATAGGGGTAGGCTATACTTGGGTTAGGAAACTAGGAGGAGCTAAAAGGGGTTGCTTGGATACACTAAAAGTAGGAGTGGAACCCTCTATGGAGGCTATAGATGGGTCTTTGGGTAGGATATCCTATGATTTTTTACTAGTTGATATATGAAGTGCATGAGCATCCTAGGTAGATTACTTGGGAGGTTGCCATAGGTAAAGTGGAAGTTGAGGTTGATGGAGTAGTAGTAGTGTGGATGACCTATAATATTAAGTAAGAGAGCCTCCTTATAGTTATTAGGATATTGATAATAGGATGTTGGGGAGTTAACAATGGAGGCATTGGTCTTTGTTCAAATACCAATCTAGGTTATGCTAGTGCTTTTTGGTGATGTGATACTTTGATATATAATCACCTATGAATTATTATTAGGGTTGAGGTGGATCACATCATTAGGGTGGCTGTCATGGTGGTATTTAGTATTTATCCACATTTTATACTTATCCACATGGGCATGTACCATTCCCTAGGAATCCCATTATCTATTATCAACCTTTGAGAGGTTGAATGAGTCCTTATGGAGGGCCATCACTTGTAGTGCATCCATTTTTTTATTTTCATGGTATTTAATAATCATAGAGAATGATGGGTAAGCATTTTACCTTTACCTTCTTGTAAGGCAAAGACATTTGATGTAATTGGATAAATTCCAATTTATCTCCTTCCCCAAGAGGCATTCTAGGACCATGTAGGGTAATTAAATATTATCTTGTTGGATGTATTCCACCTTGATCAAAACATGGTCCTAGTAGTACTAATAAGCAATAATGAGAATAATTGAGGGAATCTACTTCTCATTTATGGTTAAGTATACTCAAGATATAAACTATCATATTTGTTTGAGATATGGTACCTGTAGTGATAAATGTAGAGTTTAGAAAATATCAAATTCACCATAGACCTGGTTGACACCCATGGAGTGAAGGTTGTGATTTATAAATCCTAAGTGGTGTAGGTGGCATTAACCAAGTAGGATGTCATGTATAAATTTACCATGACCCACTCCCATTAACTTATTACATAATGTTGAAGGTGATGATGTCCTCAAGTGTAGGGACCTCCTCCATTTTGAGGATGATGCTGAGTAGAGGGTCCCAAATCTTGTTGACATGTACAATGTCACTAACCCTGTATAAATGGTTGAGTAGTATAATGTCAATCTGCACTCCTTTGCAGATGGTTTTAATGGTATAAGAGTCAAGTATTCATTGTTCACACAGTCTCAGTATTCAACGTAGTCCTTAAGGACATCATAGATATCATCGGTGCTTAACCATCTCATAGAAACCATTGTATCATATATGATTTCAAAGTCTGGGAGATTATAATACTACTTGATGGCATCACCAAATATGTCCACAATATTTAATACCTTAGTCAGCGAAAACATAATGCTTTTACTGCATCTAGATGTGTGTAATAAGTTTCCAAAGAGATCACTACATGGGAAGACTTCCAACCTAGAAGTATCCTTTTGTAGTCCTAAGGCTCTGATAAATATGAATTCATTAGTGAATTCCATATCATTATCTTTCAATTCATCATCACTATTGGGCTTCTCAATATCTTCAATTATCTTAAAGACTTTGTTATAATGTTTGAATCTTGTGACACTATAGAGGAAGGTTATATCCCATAATTATTGATCTAGTTTTCGATTTGAAATTTAGGTAGCCATTTCTATATTATTTCTATTATATGTGTAGGGTTTTAACATGTATGTAATTTGGGCTCTAGAGGTAATTTAAGGCATAGGGCTTTGAATAATTTGAGTTTTTAGAAGATGGATAATGGTGAGCCCAATTTGGATGGGACATTATAGGGATCTATGATATTATATAAAATAATGTCTTTAGAGGCTCATGTTATGCAAATTAAACTCTAATTTGATAGTCTTAATCATAATCTAACTATTTTGACTTAGATTTGATATTCATAGACATGCCTTAATTGGATTAACTAGCTGTGATGAGTCTTGTCTAAGTGTCAAATTGAGAACCACCCATGAGCTAATAAGTGTAGAGAGTTTTGATAGGAACATGCATAAATTTGGCCCTCAAAACATCTAAGATGTGTTTACATCAACCGCATGCTATTTTCACATTGGTGGGATCAATGGGGATTGTGATGAATTAACATATGGAGGTACTTACTCAACTTAACAACTTTAGCTATGTATATTGGCCACCTAAATTTACTAATTACATGTGGTAATGTGTTACTAGATTGGGGGATACTAATCCATACCATTCTCTGACTCATCAGGCTAGTTCATGACCTATTTATCCACTTAGGTGTGTAAAAAAGTACATGTGGTACTATTACATTATATCAAGCTTCCTATGGATTTAATAGCTCTAATAGACCTAGGTTAACATGTACATGAGGTGATCTCCCATTATATTGGGTCTCTAATGGCTCTGACAACTCTAAGAACCCTAGGTGTGTGGGTGTATGTGGTACTCTCTCATTATATCGGGCCTCTTTGGGGATCTAACAGATTTGACACCTCTAGGTGGATAGGTACATGTGGTGATATCCCAATAGATCAAGCCTCTCAAGGATATGATGACTCTAAAACCTCTAGGTGTATGATTACACATGGATCTCTCCCATTATATTAGGCCTCTTAGGGCTCTGATAGCTCTAACACTTTCAAGTGTATAGGTACATCACTTTCCCATTAGATTTGGATTCCTAGAGCTTTAAAAACTTTGACACCTTTAGGTGTATCAGTACACATGGTTCTCTCCCATTAGATCAAGCCTCCTAGGGCTCTAATAACTCTAACACCTCTGAGTCTTAAAAAATGCAACAAAAGACCACGTTATCTCAAAAGTTCATAAATAAAGGGATGCTTACTTGTCATAAAAGAAACTCTAGGATTAGCCAACTAGACTCTGTGACCAAGGCTCTAGGAAATGCCTATTTAAAAAATTTCTTGTAGGGATCAATTAATGCTAAAAAAATATAAGTATGGGAAATAATTCAAAATCATAAAGGGAATAAAACCTTGTAAGTAAAATATCTACACAATATAATCAACATAAATAAATGGGTTGTTATCATAATTACAGAAAATATCAAGGGATGGGAATTTAACACGTGCTCAAGATTTTAGAAAAGGATGAGGATCATACTGGTATCGATAGAGGGATGAGGACTTTTGAAAATTTATGTCCTTCAAAGGTCCCCTTTTCTTATGAAAAAAGAGATATGCTAGCCACAATAGAACTTATTGGTGCATTTGTCTTGGTCTTATGTCTTCTTCTCTACTTTATTTGACTACATAGTCTTATGTTCTACTATATTGATATTTCTTGAATCTATCACAAGAATCACTAGTCCTATTATATTATTTCCGAGTTTTATATGGATTGAACATAGTTCAATTATCTCAAATAGTATAAATTAATAGTTTTGCCCATACTTATTATAATGTCTAGTGTATCTTACAAGTCTATTTTGGGATGTGCCACCCTTTATGGTGATTTATTTTACCCTTTTAGATCTTGTTTGGTTAGCTTATGCATGTGAATAGTTCCCAAATTCAAAATTGAGAACCTTATAGATTTAAATCACTTAGGATAATTTTAGATACAATATATCACTAATTAACAAAGGCACACTTACAACACACAACCATTTAACTTAATGTGTTTAAAACTTTGAAGTTTTTAAATGATATACTTATTTGCATACTTTTACCAAATAAGTACCTAGGAAAAATTACACTTAGAACTGTATTCACATGATTTGCCACACATACTTTATAGTGGGATAATTACATGTGGTTTGAGCCCTGTTTAAAACTTTGAAGTTTTTAAATGATATACTTATTTGCATACTTTTACCAAATAAGTACCTAGGAAAAATTACACTTAGAACTGTATTCACATGATTTGCCACACATACTTTATAGTGGGATAATTACATGTGGTTTGAGCCCTCTTCAGAGTATTAATAATGTAGGTAATGCACATATAGTCACTGGGGATTGGCTGAGATCAATCCAACCCAACTTTTTAACCCATTTTTCTAGGTCACATTGGTATCAAAAGTGAAATCTAGGGTTTGAAGAAAAATAAAGAAAAAAAATATCCACGTAGGGCAGAAGATATGTAAATACACAAGATCCACTTATAGGTACATGCATAGTGATCCAAATTATCATAAATCAATGTAGGTTTTGGATGGTTTTGATACATAATAAACATATCTGATCATTATAGTTGTTCAAATAATACCAAAAATGACTTATTGAGTTTCAAAAGACTATTTCTTGATCTAAACAAACACAAAGCTCCTATAGATCACATTTGATGATTGTGATAGAGCATAACTCTAAATAAAAATAACTTATCCCTTCAATTATCTTTATATATAATAAACTGAAATAAATCATAGTTACACTTATATTTGTGTATTTTATAAATATATTATACAATATAATTAGTCTCAATGTTTATAATTGTTTAGACCACTAAATATAAAATTAGTTAAAAACATATAGGCTAACCCATTCCTTGTATCAAACATAGTAAAATCTAGGTCCCTTTAGAGTTTCATCCTTATTCACCATGATTTAAAATTTCAATATTTAGATCTAATTTTTTATTTCCCCTCACAAGTGGCTTTTTCATAAGGTTCTATTGAGGTTAAAACACCCCCTTTTTTTGAAAATTGGGGACCCATGTGTTAAATTATGTAAATTTTTACTTCAAAGTTGAAATCCACTTGATTAGAATGCCATTAATATGTTTGGACATTATTTGTATTTGAACATCATCCACCCCATGCCCTGGTTAGTCTATCTGTTCATAAGTTTGCTTCATCTTTGCCTAATATTTCTAACCTTGATCTTCATGTTTCAAGCTGTAGGTTTAATGAAATGCTCATTGAATAGACTAGTTGGGATTTTACTAGCCTTTGGCATGTGGAAATCCAAGTTAAATATATGTTTAATCTTCTTGAAACCCTCATTCAGAAACCCTTGCTTAGACCCTTTAATTTAAATTCAAAATTGGTGAAAGCAAAATTGGTAGGAAGACTTTTAAATTGCTAAGGACCTAAGATTAATTTTTACACTAAGGTTCCATCATGTTTTCCAACATGACCAAACCTTAACCAAAAAATGATATGCTTGGTCCCCTTTATATTTCCCCCTTTATTCCCTTTTATTTGTGCATGGTCTAACTTTAATGTTTACAGGGTCCTTTATTACACTCTTAGCTAGGTCTAATCTTTATTATTACCATGGTCCCTCTTGTTATAACCTAGACTAATGTCTTAGTCCTAAGGCCCTATTCATGTTTATTAACATAAGCAAGACCTTAGTATTAAGACTTTAATATAAGTCTTATACATTTTTGAGACCTAAATTAAGTCATGTGCTTATTTACAAGATCGACAACCCATGGCTACTCATACAACATTGATCGAATAGAGCAAGGTAGACCTGATAAATCAAAGACTTTGATCCATGAAGCCAATCTCACTCAATCACATAGATCATAATCAATGATCCACAACTACTCGTATAAGATGATTGAATGGAATGAGCACAACAAATACCTATAGTTATTAGGACTTACATTTACCATTCTTGTGCCCATAAATTGACATCCATGAGTTCATCATTGATGTTTTTGAGACTATCAAATTTTAGTCTTTATAGTTAATTATGTGAACTTAAATTTGACATTCTCGCAACCATCAATCGACGCCCATAAAACCATCAAAATTTAGCCCCTATGAATAATTATATGAGCTTAAATTTGATGTTTTCATGACTGTCAATTGACATCCATGACGCCATCATTGACGTTCATGAGATCGTCAAAATTTAGTCCCTATAAATGATTATATGAGCTTAAATTTGATGTTATCACAATCGTTAATTGATGTTTGTGAGGCCATCATTAATGTCCATGAGACCACCAAATTCAAGCTCATGAACGTATCTCATTTTGATAACTAAACATATTTGTCTTTGTAGGATCAATGGGGACCTAGTTGGAGAATAAGCATGTTTAGAGTTTTTGTGCTTTAATGATAAAATTGGTCTTGCATTTAGCCTTTAACCCATCAAAGACCAATTTCAAATCTGCATGGGATCAATTATAAACACCATTAACCTAGCTCAAATTTTAGCTTAAGTACGGTCGTGTTTCTAAACACTTGACTAAACTTTGGTCTAAAATATCATGTTTGGTCCCCATATGTGCCATAATATTTTGGGTCTATTATATCAATGTAACTTAATAAATGCAAGGTCTTGTGGTTAAAATGTTAGCTTAAAACTTTTTACCCTAAAGTTTTATCATATTTATTAATATGGTAAAATCTTGGGTTAAAAAAGCATTTTACTTAGTCTTCTTATTATTAAAGGTCCCATTTTATCATGATCTAAACTTAGCTTAAACACTTTAGCCTAAATTTTATATCATGTTTATTAACATGAAATAAACCTTAGTCTAAAGTATGTAACCTAAGTTTTTATATGCCTCGATGCTAACTTAAACATCATGTACCTTTACTAGATCTACAGCTCATGTGAGATCAAAGGAAGATGATCAAATGGTGTAAGATCTCTATGGAATATTGAACCTAACCTCCAAAGGTCCATGGGATTTCCCCTTGGCAAACATGCATTAACTAATGGGACTGACAAGGTGTAGAGATCAAGAATCCTTGTGGGACTGCCAAGTGGCATAACCATGGAGATTAGCATAAATAACAACCAATGGTATGAAGCTCATAGGATCAATATTAATGGCTCATGTTGCTCTATGCAATATGATTCAATAAAGCTAGATGAGGTGGAATTTTCAAAAACCAATGGTTAATTTTTGAATATTAATGGACAAAATGCCATGTAGATGCCATGGTGATAATACATAGGTAGAAAGTGATAAAACTAGAGATTTTATGGGTGAAAAAAAAAAAAGGTATAAATTCCAAGGTTCAAATTAAATCCAAGGCATGAATTCACTCAAGTGAAAAAATATTCACCATTAAAGCTTGAAGCAACCTACAAAAAACCTTAAGCATATATAATGCCCTAATTCAATCACAAATTGAACATAATCGAGCCTACGAGAGTCTAATTGCTATCGGAGCAAGTGCAAACTAATCCAAAGGAAAAATATAGACCACTAGTGAAAATTTTAATCAAGCTCATAGTCATGGTGGAAAATAAGCAACATAGAGATGGCACAGAGCTCTACTTAACCACATATTTAGAAGAAAGGGTCTTTAAGGACACAATATTTTATGCTATGGTGTTGAACATTGGAGGCAATAATTAGTTTGAGCTCTTTTGGATAATTGAGGAATTATAGCCCATAACAAGGGAGGATAAGAATATTGCATCCTTCAAGATAAGATATTATGACCTGGTTGCAGTACAGATGGTGAGCCTTCACCACACAACAACAAAACTAGAGATACTTCACTATATAGATGTCCTCCTCCCTATCTTTAAAGAATGTAAAATTGAAAAGGGTATGTTAATCAATGAACATACTCATAAATGTGTGACTTATGTGTCTCCTATTGCATTAAAGAAATATTATAAGTTACCCAAGCCCCAAGTAGATGTAACCACACTCATTGAATGAACTAAGAAAAATGACCTCAAAACCATCCAGGCCCCATGGTTGTATTCTAGAAACCAAGTGAATTCTGACCTTAAAAGAAATATTCCCATAAGATAATTTTGAATAAGAATTAGGATGGTCATGACTTTAATGAAGAGGCTTTATGTAAAACCCACTACCACTTATGTTGACAACATTTGGGTACCCTTGGTATACTTTATGATTAATAAAGAGCTCATCCCTCCCATCGGTGAACTTATTAGTACTTTTTTATGTAGGTAAATCTCCACAGTTAAGAAGGGGTCTAGGAAAAACTTATTTATGATGTCTTATCTCTTGGATTCCATACTTACCAAAATTTAGATCCCTAACTTTAGGGGATGGTCAATTGAAAAGACACATGTCCCAATTCTATTCAAAATTGCATATCTTTAAGTATAGGGACCATATCCAATTTATCTATGACTACATCTATCCTAACATGAATGAGGCTCTAACAGGATGCCTAATGCCAAAAGTTATACCATTAGAAAAGAAACCCATTGAGTCCATTGGGGACATCTAGTTTTATTCAAACTACATAATCATCAAGATTGAGGGAACATAGTGCACTCAATTGAGACTTCCAGTCCATGATTTAGATAAATTAGCTGAGTAACAAGTTATATTCCAAATATGTAATGGTATAGATGCGATTTATAGATTCAAAAGGAAGGGACTACTACATTCTCCACCCTTGGCTATTGGCAAAACTATATTTCAACATTGGGACAACATTAAATATGCTACTAGGCATAGAGTATCTTTCAAGTTACAACATGATGAGTTGAGAGAGTGGGACCCTAATGAAAGATTTGGGAAACATTTAAATTTTAAATAAATAAATTTGACCTATGATCATTGTCCAAGAGTTTATTACTCAAATTACACCAAAGATACATCCTTCACAATAGTATTCGATAGGTTGAAGAAACATGGCATTGATCCAAAAGCCATATTTATGAGGGACCAAAAATGAATTGATGACATTTGGCAACTTGGTCCAAGGCTATACCACTTTCTAGGAGGTTAATCCTCTCAACCTCCTCCCATGAAACCACAATAAATAGTGGAAGTCCCAAAGCCTAGAGTACAATTTGAGCAAAGACCTAAATAAAATAGACCTAGGGAGGGGACATCATTTTCAGTCTAGCCCAATGAACCAAGATCTCCAATTCAATACATTGATGTGTTGCATTGGACTTAGGTGAGATAATGGAAGATTTATTGTAGATATTGCCTACTACTTATTAGTCTTATGAATAAGAAAAGAAAATGGAAGAACCTTAACCCAAAGTTGAGGAGGTAGAGATATAAAAAGGGAAGGAATTAACCTTGAACCTAGTTCTAGTTATTTCCCCATAAAAGAGAAATGCTGAACTTGCATTGGTTCCATTAGGAACAAAGAGACCCAAACTAACTTTCACTCACCCTTTGAGTGAGGTAAATGTATTTAGTGAAGAGAATGTGCTAAAAAGTCCAACCATCCCTAAATGGTTCATCTATAGTAATCTATAAAACATTCCCACTCTGTAACACTCTTGGGCCTTGACCAAGTCAATGAACGTAATAATCCATCATGAGATCAAACCATGGATAATTGCCTTATAGAAGGAGGATAAATAAAGAAAGATGCTTGCCCTTGGGGATTCAAGTGACACTCAGATGGATTTTCTTGGGACTTTAAGTAAGACATAAGTAAAGACTTCAGATCCTCCTCAAATAACTTAATCATCAGTTGGAGTCCAATTCAATCTAGCAACTATAGTTTTGGATAGGGTGACTAAAATGAGATCCATGGTTGCTGGTGAAGAGTTCACTTTTTGAAAGGCGGAACCATTTATTATTTTAACTCTAGTAAGATGCCAAAATCTAGGTGAAGACCCCATATTTGAATAATATATACATGGATTAGCCCAATCTCAGTCAGCCCAACTGTAAACTGGCATCAAGGGAATGAAACAACAAATTGAGAACTTGAAGAAGCAAAAGGAAAATATAGAAAGGTAGATTGTTATATCTATCTAAGATGCTATGATATACATACTTTAGGTATCCTTTAATGACATGTTTAATTCTTTAAAGATAAAAAATGCAAGACAAGCTATACTAGGCCAACAAGATGCAGTAGTAAGGGGTTTAATTACTCAATAGTAGAGTTTAAAAGATAAGATGAAGGTGTTAATTAGAATATTGATAAGGGATAAAATATTAGGGTTTAAGACCATCAACCTTTCCCATCTAAACACAACCATGGGATTGATTATTGATAAAATTTAGGGTTTGAGCATGTGGTCTAAGAGCTTGGAAAGACTCCTTAGGGATGATAAAGAGTTACTAGATAAGATATAATAGTTCCTTAAGACCATGATTGATAATCCTACAAAACTCAACTCTATGGGCACTATTTGAGATGATGAATTCAATCATAGGACCACTTTGGTTATGCAAGAGGTAGAAATCAGGAGCCAAGGTAGGTCTAGGAATGACAACAACAAGATCATGGATATGATCCTAACTACAAAAGAAAATATAGTTGAGGCAAGGAGCATTAAGGAAGCTTTGGGAAGAAATAATAGGGACCTTGAAGACTTAGCTGAGTAATAGGATGAACTCTTCCTTGAACCTATAGTAAATTTGAGTCTTATTGATAAACAACATCAAAAGGCAATTAAGCTACTTCAGTAGAACCAAGGGACTTCATTAACATAGGGTCCACCAATTAGTTAATAATATTCTCTTTTAATAAAACATTATAAAATTTGAAAATTAGATATTCTTTTGTAAAGGCATGTGCATTTTGTTAGCATATTTACCTATAGGTCAGTTTATTTTGGAAAGTCTAGTGGATTCTAGAAACTTTATAAAAAGGACAACTATCCTTTATATTTATACACTTTTAAATTAATGTAACTAACTGATATACTTCCTTGTTTCTATAAAAGGAGTATTGTCTATTGTAAAAAAGGGAGGGTGTTTTTGAGCTACAAAAACTATTGTAAACTTTGAACTAATTAATACAAGTTGAGAATTATGAGAAGATTGTCTCATTTTGTTTGTGTGAATTGTTATTTAGCTTCTCTCTCAATTGTTTATTTTGAATCTTAGATTTGAATGGTTGTTTTGAATTCTTGGCATGTAACTTTTGAATGAATAATTTTTAACTTGTGTATATTCTAGGTTAATTAAAGGTTCCCTAATTTGCTTTGTTTTATTTGATCTATATTTATAGATGTGCATCAACTATCTACTTAAAGGAGTAAAACTTTAAAGTAAAAATGGTTCTCATTTGCATTGTTTCTTATCTTACTTTGAAGTTTGCCTAATATATAATGTGATTTGAGCTTAATTTATTTTACTCTAAATATTGGTTTTAAGTGCATGCCTAGGAAACACTTGAAATTTGTCATGATGTCTGAGATGAAGATCAACAATGCTTTCTTCCCTGCTTTACCCTACCTTTTTTCTTATTTTTTAATGAGATCACTTTAGTTTAAATATCATTATAAATATTCACATAGATTATCCTTTAGACTTAGAATTTGATCACAATTCACTAACACTAGCATATATTATTTCACTTTGCAAAGATAGGACCAAGGTGGCTCCTAAACACCAAATTTTATAAATATTGTGGAATAGTTTGCTTTCTCTATTGCTATTTCATCAAAGTTAACCAAATTACCACAACCTACTACTAATTCTCTAAATTATTTAAATTTTAAAATGATAAGTGTTATTTAAACACTAAGAGCACCAATGATACACTTAGAGGCATCAACAGGCGGAGCTCCACTAGTGCTAGAAGGAGGGACTTTCTTTGTAGATTTATAGTATCTTTGTTGGTTTTTAATAATTTTGCTCAAAGCTCACTTTAATCTTTGCATATTTGTGTGTTTTTTAACATAATTATGTAAAGTTTGGTGATCTTCATGGTTTTATACCGGTCTTTGTGCTCATTTAGACAAAGATTGACATTCTTTGAAGACATATATTAGATTTTGGTAAAGGTAGCTTTAGAATTGTGAATTCAATAGATTTATGGTTATTACTAGCTATTTTGATCAAATATTCATGAATAATTTGAAATTTTGAGTTCAATTAGACTTGAACAAATAAAGTTCATTCATTCTTACATATTTTAACAGTTCTCTAAGATAATTTAGTTACAGATTATTGTCCTTCATTTTTATTTACATGAATATTTGAGAAATTTACTTAATGTGTGAGTCTAATCATTATTCTTTGTAAAGATTGATTTGACACATAGTATTTTAAATAGGATTAAAAATTCTCAATCTAGAACTACCATGAATAAGAATAAGGTCATGTTCATAGACCAGGGAACCTCTGATTGAGTTAGAAGTTCATAGAAGAGCTAGGTGGGACAAAGGTAAGCGCATGCTTTCAATATCTTTGCTAACTTTACCACTTCAAGACACCCACACATTTGATCCCAATTAAGGTATGGCTTGGCTGGGTGGCTCTTCCATCAAGGTACCAGGTGTATTAAATAAACTTCCCTATAACCTAAAGAAATATTTTCCAATATTTAGTCTAACTAGTATTGTAACTATAGAGGAAAATATTAAGTCATTCAAAGTTACATTAAGACTGCTAAATGTATTCCATGAGGATGTAACCTATAGAATATTTCATTTTACCTTTAAAGATGCTTCTTATGAATGGTTTTTAAATCTACCTAAAAATTACATCAACAATTAGGACCACTTTAATAATGTTTTCATTGACTAGTTTGGCAAAATTATTAGTCACTATGTCTTGTACCAACAATTCACCATGATCAAAATGGATGTAAATGAGCCTATTAGAGAATTTAATGCTAGGTTCTAAAAGATGTATATCTAAACCATATATCCCTACAATCTTGATGATACTTTAGCTCTAGAAATCTATAAAGATGCTTTAGATTCTATGACCTATATGTTCATAAAGATGGCTATTGGACCTATGAATACTTTGGCTTTAGCCTATTCTAAAGTAGTAATCATCAATGATTAGATGTAGCCCCAATGTCAGTTGGATTATTCCATTCCTAATGTCAACCCACATATGCCCACCTTGAATATCTTTCCTAATAATGATCAGAATATGCTAGCTCTGAATTAGATCCCAACTTTGAACCAATTACCCTTGAGCCATGCTACTCCTAATAATAACTTAGGATTCTTGAACCATAATACAACTAGAATTTAGTCTAAATTATCAAAAATATTTGGTACCATCTAATGGTGCTAATAATAATTAAGTTCATAATTCAAAAACTCCTAAGAGTGAGAATGACTTTAGCATAAATTTGGTCCAAAAGCTTAACATTGATTTCCTTTAGTTTCAAAAGTAGGTTAGCCATACAGGAGAAATCTCAGGTAGGAACTTCTTATTTCAAAGATTCAAAAAACCCAATAATAGATTTTAGAATGATAGTTTCCATAATAATAAGAACAACGAATCATTTACTGATAAGAAGACCATGGAGTTTAATCTTATTGATGTCGCATTAACCTATTACTGTAGAGTTCATTGTAATGCTAAGCATGGTGTAATAGACTGCATTGAATTTTGTAAAGCTTTCAAGGCCTTTCAAGAACTGTTGGATACATTTGAAGTAGTCCATAACAAAGATAATGATGTAGGTACATCAAGATCTAAATATACTGACCAAGCCTTTATGGTGGGGATGTTTGACTTCCCTTTCCAAGAAGATAATGAACTTGATGATGTTCTTGAAGAAGTTCATGTTTTTTAGCAGTTCTTGAAGAAGACCTACCCTCTAAGGAATAGAGAGTAGAAGCAACCCTTGACTACTTCAATGCCTCCAAACAACTTTAGCACTCTTCCAGATACTACCTCAGATAATAATCTCGAGCCTCCAAAGAGAAGTACTTCTAAGCATAGTACTGATGCATTTAATTCTTCCAACAAAATTGGGCATAATACTATGGAGGACATGAAGAAAATATAGGCTAACATCACATTACATGAATTGACATAAATCACTAAACAAAGGGACCTATTGCTAAAGTCCTTATCTAAGAAACCTAGAAAGCCATCCAAGACTGATAATGCCATTGTTACTATGTATAAATTTAAGACTAAGTCCCCACCTTTTGTTAGTTATTATCAAAATGTTTGGTAAGAATTTACATAACTATTTATTAGATTCTGGTGCATCCACCAACATTATACTAGCAGGTATTTGTAAAAAAATTAGCTTGAATCCTATCAAATATGACAGAGTGGTCACTTAGTTAGATAAGTATAGAGTCAAGGTAGTTAGGGAGTTATTAAATGTTCATAATCAAATTGCCTCTGAGCCTAGATTATAATAGTTTATTGACATATAGGTGGTAGACATTCTTGATACTTATGACTTACTATTAAGTAATGAATGGATAAAGGACCTAAATGGATATATGTCCATTGACTATTCTCATTTATGGCTACCATAAAAAGGAGTCCCAAATCAGATTAGAGTGGAAAGAGAACCTTGGATGAAGCACATGATCATAGAATACATGCTGTGAATGAAAAGGTGAACATAATTGACTCTGATTTGGGAGTTTTCACTCTTGAAATTGCCAAGGTATGTGATTCTAAGCCTTCTCTTATTATTCTTGGATTGTGGAAACTACATTTTGATGGGGCTAGATGTAAAATTGGGTCCAGAGTAGGAGTTATCCTAACTAATATTATTGGTAAGGAATATCATGCTTCCTATAAAATCCAATTTCCATGCACCAATAATATTGTAGAATATGAAGCATTGATCTTAGGTTTACAATTTTCCATCAAGTACAAAGTCAAAGAACTACTAGTTTATGGTGATTCAAAACTTGTAGTCAATCAAGTGAGGAGTAGGTACCAATGCAAATTATTATATCTCAAGAGCTATAAGTTTAGAGTCTAGGATTTTCTAGAATCTTTTAATGCTTTCAACATTGTTTCCATCCCTAGGCAGGAAAAAAAGGCTACCGATGAGCTTGCCTCAGTTTTAGCCAACCTTATACCAAACACTAACTCTCAAAACTTTAGCATTGGGGTGGTCCTTGCTCTTCTATCCTAGATAATGTAAACCATATGTAGGTCTTCAATAATGACCAATAGATCCTGGACTTCATGACCAATTTAGGAGTATTTGAGGCACATGTCATAGATGAGGCCAATGAGAATGCTCTTGAAGAGGATGATATATTTGAGAACAAAGTCATTTAGTTGAATAAAAACAAAATTCTAATAGGCATGATGGCCTTGGAAAAGTTATTTGACTAGGATAAACTAGTTGAGAACACTAGGATTTCCAAAACAAGTGGGAAAGATTATAAGGTAGTTGATATTAGACCTCAAGATCAACTTCAACTAGTTAATATTGGTAAAACATGTACAAACATTAAAGATAAAAAATCTAAAGACTTGTTAACAAACTATAAGGACATAATAGCATAGTCCTATGATGACTTAAAGATTTTTGATCCAAAATTCATCACTCATACCATACCCTTAAAGAAAGATTGCAAACCTTTCAGACAAAATTAGAGCCCTACCAACCCTATTTTAGAGCCTATGATTTTCAAATAAGTCAAAAAGTTATTAGATGCCAAGATTGTATTTCCCATCAGGCATTATATCTGGGTTGCCAATTTGGTACTAGTTAAGAAAAGGAATGGTGAAATAAGATTGTGCATTGATTTTAAGAATCTAAATAAGTCATCTAACAAAGATAATTATACTTTGCCTTGTTTGGAATAAGTTATGCAAAGTGTTTTTGGTTCTGTTATGATGTCCTTTCTTGATGGATTTTTAGGGTATAACTAGGTATTTATGAACCAGGAAGATAGGATGAAGACTGCTTTCATTACCAAATAGGGCACATTTGCATATAAGAGGATGCCATTCAGACTGATCAACATAGGAGAAATGTTCCAAAGGGCCATGTATCATGATTTACAAGGTCTAATAGGTAAATGAATTATTATATACATGGATGATATGACTATTTTTTCTAAATATAGGTAAGACCACATCATGTATTTATAATAGGTATTTTAAACGTGCAAAAGGTATGGGATTTCCCTCAACCTGAAGAAAAATATTTTATGTGTTACTGAGGGGAAGTTGTTAGGCCATGTCATTATCAAGGAGGGAATCTCTATATATCTTGAAAGAGTAGAATCTATATCAAAGATAGAGCCTCCTAATAGTAGGAAAGAACTAAAATCATTCTTTGGCAAAATTAACTTTGTAAGGAAATTTATTTTTGGTTTTGCACAAATTATCAAACCATTAAATGACATGCTGAAAAAGGATGCCAAAATTACTTGGAATGAGGAAACCAAGAAAGCCTTTAAGAAAATCAATGAGGCAATTGGTCAAGCTCCAGGCTTGATAAACCCATATTTCTCTAAGGATTTTTACCTTTATTATACTATTGCTACATTCTTAACTCATAAAATTAATGGATGTGACCATCCAATTGCTTTCATGAGAAAAAATTTTAAGAATGCTGAGCTAAATTATTCTTTGATTGATAAACAAGCATGTGCATTAGTAAAGTTAATAAATAAATTTAGGCAATACATTCTTGGGAATAAGGAGCAAGCTATCTTACCTGACTCTAACACCAAGCTCATGCTGAGCCAGAATGAATTGGGAGAAAGGAGATGTAAGTGGATTTTAGTGCTATAGGAATATGACATTAAACTAAAGATTGAAAAATTGGTAAGGTTCCACAGTTTGATTTAAATGATTGACAATGCTAACCCTAAGTTAAATGTCATGCAAGTTGAACAAGAAAAATTTTAGTCCAATGATTGGTATGACCCTATTATCCATCTACTAATCAATGGCACTTATCCTGTAGGGTTGACTAGGGAGAAAAATATATCCCCAAGACTTAAGGTAACCCACTGCTTGATTAAATATGGAGTGCTATACAAAAGGAACTTTGAAGGTATTTACTTGAGGTGTGTATCCAAAGAAGAAGCAACTGAGATCATGAACACTTTTCATGAGTAGTTAGGAAGTGGACATTTGTATGGAAGGATAAAAACTCAAAAAATACTTAGAGATAGTTATTATTGGTCCATCATCTTAAAAAATGCACATAAGCATGTAATTCAATGCCATTCATGCCAAATATTCAGCATAAAGGAGCCTAAAGTAGCCATGCCACTGTAGCTAGTTATAATGGATAAACCTTTTACTAAATGGGGACTAGATTTCATGGGGGTGATCAACCTCAATTCATTAGAAGGTCACAAGTATGTTCTAATAGCTATTGACTATTATGCTAGGTGGACTGAGGCAGTGGCCACTAAGCAATGTAGAACTAAAGAAGTGATCACCTTTTTAGAAGAAAAAATATGCACCAGATTTGGAACTCTAGTCTCCTTAGTATGTGATAATGGATCTCATTTTACATCCATTGAAATGATAGAATGGGAATATGATAAAAGTCTCATTCTCAAGTTCTTGTCCAACCTTTATCCTTAAGGTAATGGAGTATCTGAATTAACCAATAAGAACTTGATGAAAAAAATAAAGAATTCTATTGTAGATAAGTCTAGAACATGGCACAAGCTTGTCAAATATGCCCTATGGGTAGATAGAATAAGAATCAATTAGGCCTTAAAGGCATCACCATCCCTATTGGTGTATGTCCAAGAACCCAACTTCCCTATCACCCTCAATTTAATTGCATACATGTTCATGCAATAATATATGGAGGAAGACCAAGAACTTACAAATTCAAGGTTGATTGATATTGTTCAAATGGAAGATGTCAAAGAAGAGGATTTTGCTAACTTTAACAGGCACCAAACCATAGTGAAAAGGTGGTTTGACAACTGATCAAAGATAAAGGTTTTCAGGCAAGGATACCTAGTTTTTATTTGAGATAAGGCATATGAACTAAAGGTAAACATGGGAAGTTCACACCTTTGTGGATAGGTCCCTATCAGATTACTGAGACACTTAGAAACAATACCTTTAAATTGAAAGCCCTACAAGGAGCAAAGTTCACACTACCCACCAATGGTCAGTACCTCAAGCATTAATTTTCTACTTCTCCCCCTAGGGTCTTCATGGAGTAAATTGTAAGAATAGTTAGAATTAGAGTAGGAGGCTAGTTTAGTTTCTTTTTGCTCTTTCCTTCTTGTCCCTTATTTATACATATGATTGTATATATTTGTTTACTTTTCTTTGATTTTCTATTCTATGTGTTTGCTTCTTTGCTTGGTTCTTTGCTTCTAATAAGTCTTTTGGATAACCCTTAGCTCAAAGTTCATCTTAAGTACTTAGGAACTCCATAGTTTAGAAATGCAGGTATAGATCTCAAGCATTTGTTGATCATGGGTTTGAAATGTAAGCTTATGTTATAGTTTAAAGAAACTAATAAGGACTGGTAAATAAGTCAACTATTCTATGAAAATTTAAACATTATTTTGATCTAAATTTAGTTTCAAGAAGAATTACACATGTGGGATGAAAGCTTGAATTATTAAGGCATAGTCATGTTTGCACTTAACAAATATCCTTACCTGGGACAAAGTTGCAACCATAGGCGATTGTCTGAGGATCAAGCATTTGACCAAACTCCTAAACCTGGGTAACTTGGTTCTCAACCTTTGCTAGAAAGCCTAAAACATCTAAAAGATACAAAAGATAAGAGTTTATTGAAAAATTAAAAGTTTTCCAAGCAAAGGTGATTTTAGTAATCTCCACTAGGGATATAGATGCTTGGATGGAAATGGAACAAGGCCTTGAGTGGAGCCAAAGACATCTTTGTCGAGGTTATAGACACCTGGGTGGCAATAGAGTAATGCACAATCCCTCCTTAAGCTAAAGCATAGTTCTTAATGAATATCCAAACATGCTATAAGTTAATATTAATGATTGAAGACATGAAACCTAGAAGTTATCTCCTAAATCCCATGGTAAATAGTAAGTGGAATCAAAGCACACACACAACATGACTAGGTTTTGATGTTTGATCCTAACTCTACAAATGCAAGGTTTGTTTTAACCATGAACTAATCTTGATAATGGAACCACTCAAGCAAAATAAGTAATCTAGTTATTTGTCTAAACTAGAGTCTCTAAATTTTAACATATTACTATGTTTCCCTTGGAAGTCACCATTCTTTGAAGTCAACATACCCCCTATTTATAAAAATTGGGGACCTATGTGTTAAATTGTGTAAATTTATACTTCAAAATTGAAATTCACTTGATCAAAGTGTCATTAATATGTTTGCACATTATGTATATTTGAACATCATCCACCCCATGACCTATTTAGTCTATCTATTCATAGTTATGCTTCAACTTTGCCTAATATTGCTAACCTTGATCTTCATGTTTCAAGTTGCAAGTTTAATAGAACCCTCATTGAATAGACCAGTTGGGATTTTACTATCATTTCGCCTATGGAAATCCAAGTTAAATTTATGTTTAAGCTTCTTGAAACCCTCATTTAGAAACCCTCACTTAGACCCTTTGATTTAAATTCAAAATTGGTGGGAGAAAAATTGGTGGGAACACTTAAAATGCTAAGGACCTAAGATTAATTTTTACACTAAGGTTCCATCATGCTTTCCAACATGACCAAACCTTAACCTAAAATTTATATGCTTGTTCCCCTTTATATTCCCCCTTTGTTCCCTTTTATTTGTGCATGGTCTAACTTTAATGTTTGCAGGATCCTTTATTATGCTCTTAGATGGGTCCGATATTTTTTATTACCATAGTCCTTCTTGTTATAACCTAGACTAATGTCTTAGTTCTAAGGCCTCATTCATGTTTATTAACATAAACAAGATTTTAGTATTAAGAATTTAATCTAAGTCTTACACATTTTGAGCCCTAAATTAATTCATGTGATTATTTGTAGGATCAATGACCCACAGTTGCTCATATAACATTGATCAAATAGAGAGAGGTAGACCTAATGAATCAAAGACTTTTAATCCATGAAGCTAATATAGCTTGATCACATGGATCGTAATCAATGATCTATGGCTGATCATACAAGATGATCGAATGGAGTGAGCATAATAAATACCTATAATTCATGGGACTTAAATTTGATGTTCTCATACCTATCAATTGATGTCCATGAGGCTATCATTGATTTCCATGAGACTGTCAAAATTTAGTCCCTATGATTAATTATGTGAGCTTAAATTTGACATTATTTTGACCATCAATTGATGTCCATGAGGCCATCATTGACATCTATGAGACCATCAAAATTTATCCCCTATGAATTATTATATAAGCTTAAGTTTGATGTTTTTATGACTATCAATTGACGTCCATGAGGCTTTCATTGATGTCTTTGAGATTGTCAAAATTTAGCCCCTATAAATAATTATATGAGATTAAATTTGATGTTTTCATGATTGTAAATTTATGTCTATGAGGTCATCATTGATGTTCATAAGACCATCAAATTCAAGCTCAATAACCCATCTCATTTTGATAACTAAACATGTTTATCTTCATGTTGCAGGATCAATGGGGACCCATTTGGAGAATAAGCATGTTTAGATTTTTTATGCTTCAATTATAAAATTGGATTTTCATTTAGCCTTTATCCTATTATGGACCAAGTTTAAATCTACATGGATTTATTATAAACACCATTAACCTATCTCAAAATTTATCCTAAGTGTGGTCGTGTTTCTAAACACTTGACTAAACTTTGGTCTAAAATATCATGCTTGGTACCCATATGTACCATAAACTTTTGGGTCTATTATATCAGCGTAAACTAACAAATGCAAGGTATCATGGTTAAATTTTTAGCTTATAACTTTGTATCCTAAGGTTTAATCATATTTATTAATATGATAAAACCTTGGGTTAAAAAAAGCATTTTACTTGGTCCTATTATTATTAAAGGTTCCCTTTTATCATGATCTAAACTTAGATTAAAAACTTTATCCTAAAGTTTATATAATGTTTATTAACACAAAATAAACCTTAGTCTAAAGTCTTTAACATAAATTTTTATATGTCTTGATGCTAACTTAAACATCGTGCACCTTTACATGATATGTAGCTCACATGAGATCAGAAGAAGATGATCGATCAGAGTGAGATCTATATGGAATATTCAACCAAACCTTTGAAGGCCCACATGATTTCCATGTGGAAAAAACACATCAGCTAATAATTTTGATAAGGTGCAGAGCTTTAGAAGCCCTGGAGGACTGCCAAGTGGCATAATCATGGAACTTAGTACAAATAGTGGCCAATGGAGTGAAACTCATAGGATCAAGATCAATAGCTCACATTGATCCATGTAATATGATCTGATGAAGCATGATGAGGTAGAATTTTCAAAAACCAATAGTCAATTTTTTAATATTAATGGACAAAATTCCATGAAAAGTGCCATGTAGATGCCACAGTGATGCTACATGGGTAAAAAGTTATAAAAATAGAGATTTTATGGGCACAAAAAATCAAAGGTATAAATGCCAAGGTTCAAATCAAATCTAAGGCATGAAGTCACTCAAGTGTAAAATCCTTCACCATTAAATCTTGAAGCAACCTACAAAAAAACCCTAAGCATCTATAAAGCCCTAATTCAATAAAAAATTGATTGTAACTAAGCCCAAAAGAGTCTAATTACTATTTGAGCAAGTGTAAACTAATCTAAAGGCAAAATATAGATCACTAGTGAACATTTTAATCAAGCTCATAGTCATGATGACATGAAAGCAACATAGAGATGACACAGAGTTTTAATTAACCACAAATTTGGAAGGAAGGGTCTTTAAGGACATAGTATTCGATGCTATGGCATTGAACGTTAGAGAAAATAATTGGTCCAAGATCTTTTCAATAATTGAGGAAATGTAGCCCATAATAAGGGAGGATGAGAAGATTACATCCCTTAAGACAAGATATTATGACCTAGTTTTAATACAAATGTTGAGGCTTTATTATGTAGTTAAAAAAATAGAGGTAATTCATTATATAAATGTCCTCCTCTCTATTTTTAAAGAATGTAAAATTGAAAAGGGTATGCTGATCAATGAATGTACTAATAAATGTGTGGCTTATGTGTCTCCCATTACATTCAATAACTATTACAAGTTACCCAAGACTTTAGTAGATGTACCCACACTGGTTGAATAGACTAAGAAAAATGACCTTAAAACCATCCTGGCTCCATGGTTATATTATGGAAACTAGGTGATTTTTGACCTTAATGGAAATATTCCCATCAACAAATTTCAACTAAGAATTAGGATGGTCATGACCTTAATGAATAGGCTATGTGGAAACCCCACTACCACTTATGTTGATAGCATTTGGGTACCCATTGTATACTTTATGATTAAGAAAGAGCTCACCCCTCCCATCGGTGAAATTAGTAGTACTTTTTTATATAGGCAAGTCTCCATAATTAGGAAGGGGTGTAGGAAAAACTTCTTTATGATGTGTTATCTCTTGGATGCCCTGCTTTTCACAATTGATATCCCTAACTTTAGGGGATGGTCACCTGAAGAGACATAGATAATTTTCTAGTTCTATTCAAAATTACATATCTTCAAGTATAGGGACCATATCCAATTTATCTATGACTACATCTAGCTTGAGTTGAATGAGGCTCTAACAGGATTCCTAATTCCAAGAGTTAGCCCATTATCAAATAAATCCATTGAGTCCATTGGGGACATATAGTTTCATCCAAACTGCACAATCTTCAAGTTTGAGGGAACATAATGCACTCCATTGAAACTGCCAACTCATGTTCCAAACCAATTGGGTAAGGAGGAAGTAACATTCCAAATATGCAATGGTATATATGGTCTTTGTAGAAGTAGAAGGAAGGGACTGTTGCATCCTCCACCCTTATCTATTGGTAGAACCATATTTCATCATTGGGATAATATTGAAGATGCTACTAGGCATAGAGCATCTTTCAAGTTACAACATGATGGGTTGAGAGAGTGGAACCCCAATGATAGAGTTGGGAAACATTTGAAGGCTAAAAAAATAAATTTGATCTATGAGCATTAGCTACGAGTCTATGACTCAATTTACACCAAGGTTGCATCCTTCATAATAGTATTGCATAGGTTAAAGAAATGCCATAGCAATCGAGAATCCAAATTAATGAGGGACAAAAAAGGAAGTGATGACTTTTGGCAACTTGCTCTGAGGCAATACCACTTTTTAGGAATTCAATCCTCTCAACATCCTCCCATGTAACCATAATCAATAGTGAAAGTCCCAAATCCTAGAGCATAATCTAAGTAAAGACCTAAAGAAAGGAGACTTGGGGAGGGGACTCCATATTTAGCCTAATCTAATGAACCAAGATATCTAATTGGTTACACTGATGTGGTGGCATTGGACCCAAGTGAGATAGTGGAAGATGCATTATAGATGTCATTCACCATTTATCAATATGATGAAGAAGAAATGAAAATGGAAGAAACTCAACCCAAAGTTGAGGAGGTAGAGATAAAAAAGGGAAGGAATTATCTTTGAGCCTAGTTCCAGTTGTTCCCCCACAAAGAGAAAGGCTAAACTTATATTGGCTATAGTAGGAACAAAGAGACCCAAAATGACCTTCACTCACCCTTTGAGTGAGGTCAATGTCTTTAATGAATAAAATGTGCTACAAGGACCAGCCATACCTAAATAGTTCATTTATGGCAAGCTAAAAAATATTACTACTCTGTAACACTCTTGGGCCTTGACCAAGTTAGTGAATTTAACTGTCTATGATGAGCTCAAACCATGAATAATTACCCTATAGAAGGAGGAGAAAGAAAGAGGATTTCCCTTGGGGAGTGAAGTGGCACTCAGATGGATGCTCTTGGGACTTCAAGTAAGACACAAGTAGAGACTTCAAAGCCTTATCAAATAACTTAATCATCAGTTGGAGTGTAGTTTAATCCAACAACTATAGGTTTAGAGAGGGTGACTAAAAAGAGAGCCATGGTTGCTAGTGAAGAGTTCATTTTTCAAAAGGTGAAACCATTTTTTGTTTAAATCTAGTAGGAGGTCATAATATAGGAAAATAACCATATTTTAAGAAGATATACTTGGATTATCCCAATCTCAATCAACCTAGCTACAAATTGGCATCAAGGGCATGAAACAACAAATTGAGAACCTAGAGAAGCGAAAGAAAAATCTAAAAAGGCAGACTATTATATCTATCTTAGATGCTATGATAGTCATGTTTGAGTCATATTTTAATGACATGTTTGATTCTCTAAATATAACAAAAGAAAGATAAGGTGCACTAGGTCAACAAGATGCAACAATCAGGGGTTCAATTACTCAATGATAGAGTTCAAAAGCTAAGATGAAGGACTCAATTAACATCTTGATAGGGGATAAAATCTCAGGGTTCAAGACCATCAGCCTTGCCCATCTCAACACAACCATGTGATTGATTATTGATAAAATATAGGGATTTATAATGTGGTTCAAAACTTTGGAAAGACTCCTTAGGGGTAATAAAGAGCTACTGGATAGGATATAACAATTCCTTAAGACCATGATTGCTAATCCTACAACACTCAACTCCATGAGAATCATTACAAATGATGAATTCAATCATAGGACCACTTTGGTCATGTAATAAGTAAGTATCAAGAGCCAAGGTAGGTCTAGAAATGACAACAACAGGATCATGGATATGATCTTAACTACAAAAGAAAAGATAGCCAAGGCAAGGAACATTAAGGAATCTTTGGGGAGAAATAATAGGGACCTTGAAGACTTAGCTAAGTAAGAGGATGAACTCTTCTTTGAACCTATAGTAAATTTAAGACTTATTGATGAGAAACATCAAAAGGTGGTTAAGCTACTTCAATTGAACAAAGGGACTTCATTAGCACAGGGTTCACTAATTAGTTAGGAATATTATCTTTTATTAAATCATTATAAAATTTGAAAAAGGGATATTATTTTTTAAAGGAATGTGCATTTTTTTAGCACATTTGCCTATAGTTCAGTTTATTTTGGAAAATTTAGTGTATTCTAGAAACTTTATAGAAAGGACAACTATCCTTTACATTTGTACACTTGTAAGTTAATGCAATTGAATGACATACTTCCTTGTTTCTATAAAAGGAGTATTGTCTATTGTAAAAAAGGGAGGGAGTTTTTGAGCTACAAAAATCACTACAAACTTTGAAGCAATTAATACATGTAGAGAATTATGAGAATATTGTCTCATCTTGTTTGTGTGAATTATTATTTAGCTTCTTTCTCAATTGTTTGTTTTAAATCTTAGATTTGAATGGTTATTTTGAATTCTTGGCACATACCTTTTAAATGTAGATTTGTTAACTTGTGCATATGCTAGGTTAATTGACGGTTCCCTAGTTTGCTTCATTTTATTTTCTTTGCATTTGTAGATGTGCATCAGTTATCTACTTAAATGAGTAAAACTTTAAAGTAAATGTGGTTATTATTTACATTATTTCTTATCTTCCTTAGAAGTTTACATAATATATGTTATGATTTGAGATTAAGTTATTTTACTCCATATATTAGTTTTAAGTGCACACCTAAGAAACACTTGAACTTTGTCATCATGTCTAATATGAAGATCAACAATGCTTTCTTCCCTATCTTACCTTGCCTTTTTACTTATTTTTTAACTAGATCACTTTAGTTTAATATCATTTTAAATATTCACATAGATTAACCTTTAGACTTAGAATTTTATCACAATTCATTGACACTAGCATATATTATTTCACTTTGAAAAGATAGGACCAAGGTGTCTCCTAACCACCAAATTTTATAGTTATTATGGAATAGTTTGCTTACTCTATCACTATTTCATCACAAGTAACCAAATTACCACAACCTAATACTCATGTTCTAAATTATTTGAATTATAAAATGAGAAGTGTTATTTAAACACTAAGAGACCTGTGATACACTTAGAGGAATAAATAGGTTCTAATCCTTAAAACCCTAGATTTCTATGTTTGATCTCATACTAAGAATAGGTTTTGTTCTTGAATTCATTGTCATCCTAGGGTCTGGTAACTTCTCCATAAGTATACATCCTAAAAACCCTAATAGGTATAATCATGTGGATCCCTTATCATCTACACATGCCATGCCTTATATCTATGCTAATGCATGTCAGAATAAGGTTGTAGATGATCATGCTTGTGTGCCTAATGATAATGCTTATGTAGATGAAGAATATGCTTGTGTGAGTGAAGGAAATTACTATGATAGTTATGATCATGATGATGTTTTATATTTATATGATATTGATAGATTTGTTTAATTTTGGTTTAGAAGGAGAAAAATAAAATAGAAAAAAAATGTTAGAAGTGGATTCTCCTTCTTTTATACACTCTTCTACTAACCATAGACTAGAATAAGAATAAATTAAAACTAAATTAATTAATACACTTGTTGATCCTACTTAGATACCACTTAAGAACAAAGAGACATTAATGCAATGGATAAATTATTTACTTGATGAGTCTCATGGTGTTATTCCCTAGAACGAAGTTTCTAAAATTAATGTTATTTTTAGTGCCATAAAATATGATACTATTTCTTCTATAAAAAAATATTGTGACGTTTTTCCTTATTCTCAAATAGAATTTTGTACAACTAACATGTAATGTGATGCTATTCCTTCTTCTCTATAAATTAAATGTTTTGATAGTTATTAATTATGCAATTATGTTTTTAAGGAATGTAATAATGATTATAATAAATGCAACGATAAAATTGTTTGTGATAAATCTTCTACACCTAGGTCTAATATAGAGGGTTATATGAAACCTTTGTGTGAATCTCCCCAACCTATTAAAAATAATGTACCTATGGAAACTATTAATAATAAAATTCAAAAATTGAATAATACTCTTAAATATCATAATATAGCTTCATAATAGGTTATAGCCTTGATGCATGTTGTAGGTTATTTATATCAAAAAGCACATAATCTCTCTCAATAAAGCAAAGCATATTACACTTGGGTTGATTCAAATGCAATACATGAAAATATTGTAGTTCATAAGATTCTTAATTTATAATTACCCCTTGACTCCATTGTTCCTACACTTTCATTATTTGATGAAAGTAGTGATACATTATTATACCTTAAGATATTTGTAGCCTCTATGGTAAAATACAATGCTAATGATATAATTCTAATTAAAACATTCCTTAAGAGCTTAACTGGTAAAAATCTATATTAGTTTCATAGTCTCCATAGTGGCTCTTTAACCTCATATATTGAGTTACAAGAGACTTTATTAATGTAATACATTCAAAATATGGGACCACGAGTCACATATGAGTGCCTTATATCTCTTCACTAAGGGAAGTCAGAATCAATTAATGATTACATATTGTAATTCAAATATTATTTGCATTAATTGATATATAAACCTATATAATTATAAAAGAAATACATTTTTTGTAGAGGCCTCATATATTATCTTAAAAGAGACTTATTTTTAAAACTTATGAATATTTCCAATCTCTTTTCTTTGAGACTATCTCAAAATAAAAGGAATTAACACATGCAAAAATTCAAGACCAAGATACTACAAGTAAAGTGAGTCATCAGAAGGAAATTACACACAAGGAAATTCATACAAGTACAACACCTCATAAAGAGGAAGCAAAAACTAAGGTCATCAATAAGAGGGAAGATACAAATAAAGTGGTTAATAAAACATCAATTTGAATGAGTCTTTCTCCTTCAAAAGTGAATCAACCAATCCAATTTGATAGTTTTAGGGATACCAAATACTATTTCACAAATAATTATTGATAATAATTAAATTACTTTGCCTCTTAATCACCATCACCCCACACATCACGTTGAAAAAGTGGGGAAAATATCCTTTTGTAACTATCAATGGGCATAGAGATAATAATTATCATGCATTGCAAAAAAATATTAAGAAACTTGTGGATAGGAGCATTATTGCATTTAAAAAATATAACAATCCTTACATAAGGTCAGCCTCACCATCTTCTTATACTATGAATTTTATGAAATCTGATTTTTCCCAAGATTTTTATATAAAGGAAAAAATGATCAATCAATATTCAATAGAAGATAAAACTATGATATCCCTTTATATTTCAAAATATACATAGATGGATAGTTCCTAAGACATTATTATAAAGGAGCCAATGATCATTCATGCTATTAGATATGGTGAAAATATAATGATCATCATTGCAGTTACATATCAAGATCAATACATATCACAATTTTTATATCCATCTAGTGATCAGACAATTCCATACTAATCAATGTGTTTGATTATGATGGAATCATGGGTTAGTTTACACATGCAAATTCAGTATGCTTTAATGTTATATCATTAACACCACATCACTATATCTCATCATTTAAAATATTAAATTCTAATTAACACATAAATAGTAATTGAAATTAAATAAATTAAATTCATCACATAAAACATCCATAGCACATTTGAAATCCATGATATAGGTACATCTAAAGTATCTTCAAATATATATCAAGATAAGTGTTTAAGAATGACAATAGAGTTTCTCAAATACATATCAAATGAGTTATTCAATAATAGGCCATGATCCCCTCTAATGGCCAATAATTCTACCCTTATCTACGTCTCTAAGCCTATAGGCCATTCATGAGGATATATCAATATCCTCATGTATCAATTGTGATTTATATTGATTGCATCTATCATGATCCTTGTACATGTAAAGTCTAGCTTTAAGGGTCATGTTTTATTTTTTTATCTACACATATTGTATGAAAACACTCTAAACTATATTTGGACCAACAATTAGTGGAGGCATTTGATTCTTCATCAGTTGGGCCCTTCGCTCATCATCCTCACTCATAACAATCAAATACATAATAGTATCCATTGAAACATGATTAAAAATTGGGATATGAATTCCTACTATGTCATTGGTTCTATCCAAGAGCCCACCCAATACTACATCATTGATAATATGTCTTGTAAGCACTCTAAATGAAGCCTTAATAATGGTGCTCTAGTAATCATCCTCTACAAAAACATGTAAATTAAAAAGTGTTAGATACAAATAAACACACCATGATAAGATATTAAAAGTATTAAAATTTTTCCTATATTCATACATATATCTATAGGGTCAATTAGCCTATGTATCAAATTGTCCATCTATACCATCTCCACCCATATCTACATCAGCCTATGCCTCCACACCAACCTAGATTAACTTTGAAATAATTGGAAATTGTAAGGCCATCAAGACTATCCCATCATTATATGTAATATAAATTAAAACATGTATCATATACATTAATGATAATAATAAATGCATCCACTTATCATGATAAAAGTAGTGATAACTCTATCATAATTGGTTGGTGCCTATCACTAGGACATCTTACAACTTTATGAGTGCATGTCTAATCCCATGGTGCTAGGGTCACTCTTTGAATCACATCAAATTGAATAGTGACATGATCATATAAAAATCACTCATATACTATATACCACTTATCATGGGACCAAAAATTGAATATAATTTATTGTAACTAGATGACATCCTCCGACCACTTTAAAAAACCTTAGTTTGGCCTCCAAATAATTTAATCTAGTGTCAATTGATAAAGTAATATATAATAGTCCATAGTTTCTCTCATAGTGGTATGCGAGCTATTGATCCATCTCTATAAGAATGTTTGTTTATGATCCCACTCCACACATGACATACCTAAGGAGTGAACCACTATGTATGCTCATATCCCCATACATACAACAACTTTTCCTATCTTAGGCCTCCATTATGATTCTCATGAGAGTAGTGATATGAATCTTTGTATAAGTTGGATAACATAGTGAAACCCAAAGAATACATGGTGCCATGTTTCTCAATGTACTAAATAATTGATAGATTTGATATGAAATGTCTACACCACATCCATCCATCACTATGAAAGAAGAAAAAAATACACACAAATACTTTTGTAAGCACATAACATCTACAAATATAATCTTTGATAACAAGATAGTATAACCATCTATCTTATAAAGATTTCCTTGAGCCTATCTAGTCATATACTAATGGGAATGCCCTTTTGAGCTTTGTGTTTTTGTACCCTAAATAGTGGCATGTGTCCTACCATCATTAATTATATAATCTTCCACACATCATCTAAAGTCATAGCCATCTTCCATGTCGGGATCCATATAGTGTAAATATCTACATCTTATTTATCTATGAGTGTAGTCATAAAATGTATATCATATGATATGGTGCTTAAGTAGCCAACATAGCATAAACTTACCTTCTCCACTATATGCATCTTTGTGCCACTCAAATATAGGCCCAATACAATCTCTATATGATGACTATGTCTGAATTCCCTCACATGCATTTTACCCTATACTCACATAAAATTAAATATCTATTACATGAAAAATCCCTAGAAAGATAAGTTGCAATGATCAAATTTACTATATATAAAATTTGTAATTTTCATAGATGCCTATGGTACAAAATAGACTCCTATAATAGATAGTGTCATTAGAAACATAAATAGATCTAATAAGGGTTTAAATCTTCCATTGAAAGTAGGACATCCCCAATAGACACTAAAAATATCTTAAAAATGCATAAAATGTGAAAAATTTATAGAAATGAAAATTTTATAAATACAAAAAATAAGTCCAAAAATCAATAGTTTTAAATATACTAGTGCTAGAGGCTACTCTACTTGTAGCTCACTCTTTATTACCTCTAATGGGGTAGGGGTAACCTCTCCTTGAAATATAATTTTTTGTACTTAGAGCTCAAAATCAATATTGATAGAAGTGTAAACGAACTCTAAAAATTGAGAAGTCAACTTATTTATACTCAACCAATTTTGGGTTATTAAGTACAAATGTCAAATTTACTATTGATTCATTATAATATGGTATAAATGACATCTTGATACTCATATATCCTTTTCTTTTCCCATTAGTTACAGTGGAAAGCACATGAAACACTCTTCCACACAGTAATAATTTCATGGTAATTTGAGGCTATTTTATAATATGAATATTATATATGCCTATTTTTAAGGTATATACATTACAATGACTCTGAACTTCATCATAGTGATTTGGGAAATAAATAAATACAATATGAATAAATGAAAATTTCTTATAACAATCCTAACATCCCAAAAAAATATTAACTATGTTATGTCACTACTTATTAATGTCACTTACCCACTTGGGGAAACCAATAAATTTACAACTAGAAGGATTATCTCCTCAAATTCAAAATTCAAGTTAATAATAAATTCAAAATATTCAAAAAACTTATCGATCTTACTAATTGGTAACACACATTTGCTTCCCCATCACATGGACACCTTTACAAGTATACTGATTACATATGAGACTATGAATTATTTATCATAGATTATAAACTACCACATACACTTTCCAAATGATCAAAATGTTCATAATGGCACATCTCCCCATGTAAAATAATATAATTCAAATGATCAAATTTACATTGTGCTACATTATGTATATAAATGGGTCTTTTGATGATTTTTAATATTCACACCTCTTATCAAAGGGGGCATATATTGGGACTCTTCCATATACTTAGATTACATAGATTATCATATTGACATAAATTATATGCCCTAGAGTTGATTATATTATCAAAGTGACATAGATTATATGATTCATTTTTGGGGTTGACTATTAGATTAACATAAATTATTTCATGTTTGGATAGGTTTTACATAGATTATTCTAGATTGACATAGGTTTACAGATATTATTATAGGATTGACACAAATTGGGACAAAATTGATATAGATTGGGGGCATATCTATGGCATATGTGACATATTATTTGGGTTCATGATTCATAGTTCACATATCTATTATATTATTACACAAAATACATGGTTCATATTACACAAGGTATTAGATTGGGGGCATATGTGGACATTATACAAGATTATTTACTTCTATTTAATTAAGTTTTACTCAAGTTATACTTAGCTATACTCAGGCATTACTTATGTTGAATCATATAATATTTATATAATGAATGATTTAGAATAACTCAAGATTACTCAGGCATACTAAGGTTTTACTTATGTTTACTCAGATTCTAGAGTTCCATCTCCATAATCAGTGCTCAAAATGTTCAATTATTTAGCCAAGAAGAGATCAAGACTAGAGACACCTTCTCCATATAGGCTAGGTTACATAGACCTATGACATCCTCACTCCAACAACATGAGCATACTCTATGATTAGCATAAGATCACACACTCCATGAGTGGTAGAAGATAACACACTTCTAAGTGTAGTCATATTTTTATTATTGTGATTTTTCATTATGAATATAATTCTTCTTATGTGAATAGTAATATATTTTATTGCACGTGTATTTTCTGTCAGGTACACATGGAAACTATGAAGCATTAAGGGTGATTTTTTTTTAAGTTTAAGATCACCAATGCATGTTTCATTATTTTTATCCCTTTAAACTCGTATTCATTATTACATTTAAATACTATATTAAAGAGGAGGCATTTTTAGACACCTAAATTTGAAATAATCCTTGTTTGTATAACACATGTCATGTGATGTTACATATATATAAAATTAATGGTGAATAGGGCACTAATTGGCACATTTGTCTTAGTCTTAAGTCTTGTTCTCTACATTTTTTAAATGTGCAGTCTCATGTTCTAATTTATTAATCCTTATTGAATCTATCATAGGGATCCCTAGTCCTATTCTCTTATCTTTGAGTTTTCTATGGCTTTGAGACCATTTTGATAATCTTAGACAATATAGGTTATCATAAATCTCCATAGTTAAGAAAAATTTCCTACAGTATATTTATGGTTTGTTTAGGGACACAAAACCTTTATGAAACTTTTTTTTACCCTTTTGGATGTTATTTTTTTAGTTTGCATGTTTCAATAGTTCTCCAATTTATAATTAATATTCCTATATATAGAATCCCTTATAATAATTTTATAAATAAGTTCTCATTGATTAATAAAGGTGCACATAGGATGCCATGCCTCGAAAGCATCTCATCAACCATTAATAATGAAAGTACATTAGGATAAGATGATTAGGAAATTACACATGTGAAAATATCTCATCAAGAGAGGGATTTAAAATTTCATGATATGTCATTATGTAAACATGAGGAGAATTTATTATATAAGGTGGGAAGAAGTGTGCCTCTGAAGCATTTTTTGAACTGTTAAAACAAAACACTTCCAAAACTTGCCAAATTACATGCTCAATTTGATAAGAAGTATGGTAATGGGGGGTGATAGGGATTATTTAGAACCAACCTCCTATTTCAATGTCTAAGACAATAATAAATTATAGAAAAAGTTCCAATGAGGTGGGATTATTGAACTGATGTTGAGGATAACTGAGCATGATGTAGGCATAGTGAGGGATTTTATTACCAATTAGAATAAAAGAGTGGTGGAGATGAGAGGAGTTAGTATCTCAGTCATAGAAAAGTATATTGGAGAAGCTACAAGCATGCCATGTGATGGAGTGAAGGTGTACAAGGACCATTCAAAAAAGTAGGAGTTGCTTCATAGGTTCTTCTACATAAATGAGTTTGTCAAAATGAATAAGAAAAGATTGCCCCATGCAAACCTCCCCCGTTAATGGCTCGAGGTGTGCCTTTAAGTCATGAAATACTTGAAACTTGAAGGTAATAATACATTAATTTTATCCCATAACTTTTTATTGTTAAACCAATTTTAGGGGTATAAATTAGTCTCCCCTTTTATCTTCTAAAGTCTTTGGAGAACACCTCTCTCGCCCATCAAGATAATGAAGCCAACCTTATTCTGTACCAATGTCTCATCCTACTTCTAATGAAGCATGGCCAAACCCTATAAGGTAGGGAGGTTAATATGGTGGGGTAATTTGATGAGGAGGACTCCCCATAGGAATACCCTACCCAAGGTTCCTATCAATCGTTAGTCAATACCCCCTAGAGTAGCCCTTTATCAAAAATCTTTGTTAGTGACCCCCCTCTGAAACTAATTATCCCCAAACCCAAAAATATCCTTTTAGATAAGGGTAAATATATGGAAGTAGTAAAGAATGGTAAATTTCACCTAAAAAAGGACATTAAACACAATAAATAACAATTTTAACTTTACAATAACAAGTTGCACAAGGTCGAAATAAACCTGGTGGGACTCATACAAGAATGGAACACCCTAAATAGGCAAGTTGATAAAATGGTCCAATCCTTTTCCCACTCTAATAAGGTGTATATGACCCCAAATAAGGAACTATTGATGGTGGTAGAGACCCCTCCTCATAAGATCCCCAACACTACTCCCATCAAGAGGACTCCAATTTATGAATAAGTATTGAGAATATCATGGATGATTGTACCTAGAGATGATATCGAAGGACCTGGTTAAAGAACAAGGAATAAAGTTTCAAATAAAAATTAGGATAAACTGGAGAATAACACTAAAGAAGATAAATATCCTTTAGAGGGCCCCTCCTCTTGAACTATTTATATTATTTTAATTTATTATTTTGCCTCTCGTGGGGATAACTAGCTAGTTTGTTGTTTCTTTTTATTGTTCCAATCCATGGGGATTGCTACTCTTTTTTTAAAAAAATATTTAATTATGGTTATTTGTCCTTGTAAAACCATTTATTTTACCCAATCAAATAAAAATAAAGGTGCACTTAGAGCACACAACCATATAAATTACTATTATTTAAACTCTAAAGTTTATAAATGATATATTTATTTGTATGCTTGTATGAAATGAGGACCTAGGTGAAATTGCACTTAGAATTACATTCACATGATATGGCACACACAAAATAGTGGGATAATTACATGTGGTTTGAGCTCTTGTCAGATTATTGGTTATGTAGGCAATAATAAGCTAGTTATTAGGGATTAGTTGAGGTTAGTCGAACCCAACTTGATAAACTCTTATTCTAAGTCACATTGGTATTAAGAGTGAAATTTAGGGTTTGAAGAAAAAAAAGGAAAACAAATATATTCTTGTATGGATGAAGATATATAAATTCACTTTTTGGGGTAATTTGAGCACATTAGTTCTATGCCACTCACGCATACCCAAACACTTAATACTCACCATACTGGCATATCACATAAGGGACTTGCATGCTCACTCAAGGAATATAGAGAGATCACTAAGTAAAAATGGGGTTAGTCATAGATAAATATAATAATCATATTTATTATATAAATTATCAAATCAAACTAATACTTAGCACATTATAACATTCATTATGTAACAAAGTCAAGATAATACTTAACATAGATAAACATTCATGAATATAGTTGAACACATGATATTTAAATCCAAGATCTAAAGTTAAGCATAAACATAATTATTATTGATAAATAAGAAGAAAATAATTACCATAAGTAAAGTTTATTTATCTCGACACTATTTTCATGTATGACAATGTCTTTCCTTCACAATGTGGTAACATAAGTTCAATACAATTCACCATGAAAGAAAACAATAATAGCTAAATTAAAATGATTTATCAATTTATCAACATAATGATAAAAATGATACACACTATTATTCTAAGACACAAATATGGATTTATTACTGTAATCCAACTCTTGTAGTTAAAAATATTCAATGTGTGGTCCATAAGATGTGCAACTAATTCCTATAATTGGCAGTGATTAACTACTTCAAAATCAATGATATTAACTAAAAAAACATCTATATATGTGCCATGTTGTGTTATATTTGATTAAAATCCATTTATTACAATGATTTGTCTCAATATGTTCCCCTATGTATTTGTTTTTCTAGCCTAGTCTATTACTCCTTTTACACTCCTCAATTTGTGCAACCTCCTTCCCATTCCCTATGCTCATAGTTATGTGCCAACCATTATAATATCATTGACACATTCCAATACTTGGTGAATAATTTGTTATAAGTGATCTAAGGTTTTATCATACCTCTATGCAAGCTCATCCTCATTATTATTTGTTATGATTTCACACTAGTAGAATTCATCAAAATGGGGGCTTCATCTATTTTGATTGTCTTACACCTCTTCTATCTATGTGCAAAGTTTTCAAAATTTGTGCCTCCTTTGTTCCCTATGATTGTCTTATATATATGTGAATAATTTTATACTTAAGCTAGAATTTAGGGTTGACATAAACCCTTACTAAAAACCTAGGGAAGCTCTTCTAAATATTTTTGTTCTATAAAAAAAATTGGGCCCATTCTTGCAGACCTATTCTTAAAAACTACCCCACTTGAAGAGTGCAACTTGAATACTCCTATCCTTGTGGACATCTCTAAAACTATTTTTTTTATCATTTAATTTTGATCCTAGAGTTACTTATCCTTTAATTTGGCTGCCACTATTTCTATACTAACCCCCTCTAATACCTCCATAAGGGTGTTATCCTCATCCATTTTTTGCACTGAAGAGTCTTGAAGTTATTCTCCAATTCTTTATGCTTCTCCTCTATTTAGTTTATTATAATTTATTGTTCCTCTTGAAACTATATTTCATTTAGAATACTTTTAGCTATAGTTCCTTTCAATTTTATTGGTCATTGATAAAACACACATTGATTATCCCCATTTGGCACACAAAGTTTAAGATTTTTTTTTCTACTACATCTACTTGTGTTTGGAAGTCATTCGATAGATTCTCATAGATTTGTAGTTGTTTGTCAAATTATTCCTATGAATTCACTATTTATTCTTGTTCATCTTATTTAACATTGGTTTTTTAACCCCTCTCTTTCTAAATCCAATCAACCACCAAAATAAACTTATAAATATATTTCATCCCATCCAGGTTGACTCTATCCATCAAGGTAGGATCTTATTTTATGATGTGCTGACCAAGATTTGAAACATTTAATTATATTATCATTAATTTTTGTTTGACATGCACATATTTGTTATTAAATTCCTTCAACTACATCTTGTAGCCTTTGGTAGTTATACTATTCAAAGGATTATGGTGAGATAATTTAGCAACCATCCTAACTAATGCACACACAGATTGAACTTTGCTTAATTTCATGTGGTATATGTCCAAAATATATTCCTTACCATCCATGGTGATAAATTATTCACTCTATATGTAACCTATTAGTGATTTGAACATTTTCTAATCTACATATGTATCAAAAATAAGGGACAATTATTTACATTCCTGTATTGCGACACTCTCCTCTCATAGTTGGTCCTAAAATAATAAATTCTCTTCAAATGTGTTTTTATGGACCATTTATCTTCTTATAAATTCCTCTCTATAGACACATAAATTAAAATATAATCTAAAATCATGTACTTTTGACCACTCTCTTACACACTTAGCTCTAGAGCTATCTTACATCCCTTTTTGATCACTTTCTACCACCTTGCACACTCTTATAAGCTGATAAATGACCCATGAATGTACTCATCCATATTTTTATCAAACTTAGACATAATTTAGGTCCTATCTAACCTTGAACATTATGAAATAAATAATTAGGCAAGGACACCTTAGGGGGATATAACACTCTGCTCTAGTGTCCTTGCCCCATCTCCTGTCTTCTTTCCTAGTAATGGCTAATTTAAAAAATTAAAAGATATAGAAAGGTTGAACTATGTCCCTAATGAGACCTATTCAAAGGAAATTCAATTATATTAATATATAAAAACTTTTCAAACCATTTTAGAGGGGAGTTTTACACATAAAAAAATACTAGAATCATAATTGCACATTAAGAGCTAAGTATTTATTTCTCCTAATTTTGATTGCATATAACCCTATTAGCCCAAAGATAAGGTATGAATACATATTATATGTAACAATTCATAGTTAAGGCACTTAATAAAATGAGTATTACACCAATATCTAACATATTACATAGTTATTCACACACCACTGTAGCATGGGAGAACTACATGAAGTTTGATCCCTCTTCAAAATATTAGTATGTAGGCAATGATCAACACATGGGGTGTTAAAATATCACACAAATTGAACCACTGATCCCATTTTCACCATTAATTTTCATTGGTATTCACATGCCAAGTAGATAGAGTTTTGAAGGAAAATCAATCACATAATGGTCTTTGTAAGTTATTCCAATCTCCCACACAAGACACCGACTCTATAGATGAAGGCATAAAGAACCTAAAAACTTTGATTTCCTCACTGTAAGTGTTAAATATTACCCAATATTGGACATGAGTTCCCCTTTTTAGTGTCCTCTTCCTATAACTATATTCTAGGCCTATATCTTGCTCCCAATTCCTGATTCCAGTCATTAAACCTCCCTACACAATAAACGTTAGCCTATGATTCCTCCTACAGATGTAGTTTCTAGCTAATTCTTTATTTCTCATTACACTTTGAAAATTTTAGTAAGTTTAAAAAATATAATAGTTCAAAATTAGTGAATGCTATCATTATTATATTATTCACCTAATTTTACATAGTAGTGTTGTCACTTAGGGTTTTCATAAATCCAATATTTGATAACACATATTGATGAACCCATCTTTTATTTAAATGTTGTCAAACCCTAACCATAGATGTTTCTAAGGTTTTTATCTTTCATTTTCATATTTCCATTTATTTTTTAAATTTTTTTAGATATGATATATTCTATTATAACAATATTTTTTTTAGGTTTATAGTCATATTGTATGGATAGAAAATAATCTCTTCTTCATCCTCCTAACCCTCAAGGTTGTGATAACTAATTTCCCTCTAACCAGGTCCATGCTATCACTATCCTAATAGGTAAGGTATCCCATACTATAGTTATAAATAAAGATAATCAACCTATCCTTCCTCAAACCCCTCCACCTCCCACATCTCCTCTTTTGAGTGTTATGGTTGATAATGGTTCAAGTATGAATATGTGCACCAACACACTTATTTATCATCTCAAACACATAAATTGAGATATGATTCCCATCACCATGGTCATAAAAATATTAAATGGACACATTAAAAACTCCATTGGTGTTATCAAATTACCCTTATAAGTTGTCCTCATACATGTGGCCACTAGATTCATAGTTGTACCCAGTGTACAAGTTTTTAACATATTATTCAGATGCCCTTGGATTCAAAAGATTTGTGTAGTTCCTTCTATAGTCCATAGATACTTGAAATACATATATGATAATGAGGTTATTATGGTTATGGGTATCCCTTATGAGTACCCTCTATCAAACAAACTTGATTACCACATAAAAGCCTTTAGTTGAGCCACCTAAAAAAATAACCTACTCAGATATTTCCACATCATAGATTTACACTTCCATGGAGGCCTATCCTAGACAAGTCCCTTCAACAATGGTTTGCCACAAATTATAGGGAGCTAGTCTCTACTCCTACACATCCTTGATTAATTTTATAGAGTATCAAGGGTAATTCACATAAGGTACCCATGTAGGATTCATATACTTTGATATGGGTTCCAAAGATCCCCATAGTTCATCATGATCAAAGATAGAGATAATATTCTACAAATTATCAGTATCAAAGTGATAGTTATAACACATTTGGTGTTTCATATTCATATTATCCATTGAGATTAGTGAAATAATTGAAGTAAAACCATTTTTATTCTTGAAAGGTCACCATTCTTATTCTACATGGCTAGTTGATTGAATTCCTTACATAACTCATTAGTTAGTATATGTCTTTTACTTTGTACATACTCTTTACCTACATATGAAAAATAGTAAAATATTTAAAAAAATAGAAAAATCAATACGTATGCATATTTATATGTACTTTATCATACATCAATTTAGTTTTACATAATTATTTGATGCATGGTTTACCTAGTTTTATATCATACATACTTCACTAGTTTACATGAGTGATTACATATTAGATAAACCATAATTTCTAGATTTAGTTATAGGTACTTTCACTATTACACACTCAAAAACTACATTTAGATAGAAGCATTGTAGAGGAGAAAAGCACTCAAATCTAGTATCCCTCAACCTGTTGTTGTTCTAGTGAGCTTAGACCATTACCACTCACTTTTGAACTACACATAGGCTTCCTACTACATTTATATTCATTAATGAGCTCACTAGGGGCGTGTTATATACAATTTTTATCCTTCTCTACCCACATTATCTTACTCACAACTCAAATATTTACATAACATTACATATTTTGATACTAATCACTCACTAACATTGTGATATACGATTATTTATCTCAGTTATTGAATATACTTAGGTTACAAATTAACTCTCATTGATCAACTTACATAATCATGCATTCTTTTATATTAATTTTTATAACTTCATCTATTGTATGCATTCTCTTTTGAATTTGAGGATATTTGAATATGTCATTTCCAAGTTGATTTAAGCCTCCATTTATTTGATTCTATGAATTTAAGGACATTTAAACATGTATTTATGTGTGTAGGCTATATGTGCAGACCTTTAAACATGTCCTTTTATATGGATCTAAGCTTCATTTATTTGTTTTTATAGATTTGAGGGAATTTGAACATGTCTTTACATGTGATTTATATTTGAGTGAGTGACATTTGAACATCTCCCTTATATTTCACTCATTGGCCTTCTATTGTGTGCTTTTTATGTTATGAGTGTACTCTTTGATTGTATGCATCATGGCCATGGCATCTTGCTTACTTTTTTTCTCAGATTTAGATTCCATGATGGATATCATGCACATATCCATCCTTTATAATGTTATTATGGATATCATGCATTCCTACCTAAGTATTATTGACCAAATTTGGTCTACATACCAAAAATGTGCTTAATCTAAGATTCAAATGGAAGGTGCAGGATCATGAGGTTAGAATGGTCTAATGACTCAATGTGAATAGATTTATGGATGGAATAAGTGGACCCAATGAGATCATGTGAAGTTCAAAGATTTTGAAACACTTTAAGATCACTTAAAGTGTAAGTTTTCAATTTCTAATTGATGAGTCTAGAGTGTTAAAAAGACCCTATGGGATGTCAAGGGTGCCTATAATAAGTATGGAAGTGCATGGAATTCATTTGGTTACTCATTGTGTTCATCTAGGCATCTTGGGTCTAGTGATATAATAATAGAGTGAGGCACTTTACTGATGTCACCACTACCACATGTGGATGAGTCAAGGAAAATTGGTCATATGGGTTTATTTTAATTTATGCCAAGTTTATATGCACCAAGTTTTAGGTCCTCCACCAAAGTTCATCAAAAGTTATGGGGATCCAAAGTTGGCCTCTCAGCCAAATTCTAATATTTTTCCCATATTTAGCAATTTTTATGAGGTCCTAGTAGAGCTGAGTGAGCATCTTCACAAAGCTATATCTTACATGTGAGATAGGTATAAAGAAAAATGGTCATATGGGTTTATTCACATTTATGCTAAGAATGTATGCACTAAGTCTTAGATCCTTTGCTATAGTGTAAATTGAGTTATGCATGTGCAAAATTGGCTCTTTTGTCAAGTTTCACTAAGTTTTCCATACTTAGCCAAATGAGCTTGACCATCGCCAAGACATCAAGCAGGAGTGAATAGACTAGTCAAATTGAAAATTTTATATCTTCACTTAGAAGGATACTAGAACTAGCATATCAAATGGGTTCATCCATTTTAGTCTCAAGAACATCTCTAGTAAATTTGACCCCTTCATGATCCTTGCACTTCAAGATATAAATCTAAAAAGTTAGTCAAAATGCATAAAATGGTCATGCAAATGTCAAGTTTTAGATGGAGAAAAGGAAATACATTTGAGATTAAATTTGACAATCACATAAATTTCAATGATGGTCATGTGAACATCATTTGATGGGAGTGAGGACATCAATTTTTAGATCATGAACTAATTGTTGGCTTTCAAATAGTGGGTCTTAGTAGATCAATGGTTGGAATTTGATAAAGCATTCAAATCTAATGAAGAGTGGAGGTCAAAGAGGTTATAGGATATAAATAAAAAATGCATGCATGACAAGTGGCACAAGTACATTTAGTTGGTATAAGATTGATGGCTTGTGGGCATCTGTACACAAATAGATCAATTGAGTGAGGCAAAGTCAACAAGTTAGTATATCTATAGAACTAATGAGCATAAATATATTTGGGCATGATGTAGACAATTTGAGTTGGTAATCGATAAAAAATAAGTAAAATTGAGCTCAAGACATTTTTGATGAAAGTCAAAGAGGTTATTTTGGACCCAAGCAAAGCAAATGTTAAGGAGACAAGCTTGAAGGTAAACTAGGGTTGAACTAGGGCCACATTTTAGAGACCAAGCATTAAATACAAAGATTCATATAGGTAAAATAAATATTTTAGACTAGATATAAAATTAGAAGATGGACTAGTGTTTGTGAAGCAAAGTCAAATAGTTGTAGTTTTTTATAAATATTTTATGTGAAAACTAATGGTCTAAGATTAGTTTTCACCTATAGTAGACTTGTGTTCGATATAGGAGAAAATATAGACCATAAAGATGTGTCTCACCTATCATCATGGTAATGTTTTCAAGTACAATTGGCCACCTAATGTAGATGTAGCACATTTTAGTTAGTTCAGAGACATGATCCCTACCAGTAGATCAAGTAGATAATGACATGGTTCCAAGAAAAGACCTAGTGGTTGGATAAGGGCAATGGACATTTAATTATTTTACAAAATTTATTCCTTGTTGATAAGATCCTAAGTCAACATCCTCGATAGTGATAATCCATCAAAAGTGGTTGGGCCTTTTCCAATGCACACATCTCTCTCTCTCTCTTTCTTTTTGCTATAAGTATAGGCTTCTAAGCCTTAAAATTGATCTCTCTATCCCTTTTTTTGGTATGACCAGACTCTACCAAAATTTGTATTGTGAAACCTTTTTGATGCAATAAAGACTAGATTTCATCTTTTTTTCTAAGCTGGATTGAAGTGTGTTCCATGAATTCATGCATTATGGTTAAGTAAATGTATGTTCCTTGCTTATGTCTAAATTTTTCTCACATTTAGGAGTGCTTAGTATTTCTTACAAGTCTTTATAAGTGTAATTTATAGTTTATTGTCTAGATTGAAAGTGGATATTTGCCCTCTCTTACTAATTTGGTGACTGATTAATGCCTTATTCTAAAATATATATATGAGATTGATGTTTTATGGTCTTGAGTGATCAAATCATAGAGTGTATTGTCTAATTTTGAGTGATCAAATCATTGGTGCAGCACCGATTTTACATGCTTTATAAGTTTTGTCAAATCTATCTCCCTTTTCCAAGAAGGTGCTAGTTTAGGTTTAGTGTAGGTGATAGATCCATAAGGAAGTTGACATTCTCCAGAGGTTTGATACATCATTAGGATACCCACAATCTAGGATTAGTCCCATGTTGGACTAGATTTGAGTAAGAAGATATGAATAATCCCCTCCTTAGCTAGGGTGCAAATCTAGAAACCTAAAATTTTTAGAATGCCTGATGGGACCAAGTTTCTTTAGTATAATTGAAGTTTGAAGATTGAGAAGAATAAATTGTATTAGTAGGAGAGATCTACCATCATCAAAACTTGAAGATCTTTCAAGTTGTAGAATTCATAAAATCTTCTAGATAGTGCATTCATCTCAAAGGTTACAACAAGATCATCAATTAAAGGTACTCCTTTTGAACATATTGAATTGCCTTTTACTTATTATAAAATTTCAAGATTCAATAGTACATGACTGTATCTTTTAAAGAAACATTCATCTACTAGTCATTCTATTATTTTAGTCCAATCTATTATCCCCAAAGCCAAATCCATTTTACCCAAATGGTTACCAGGAATCAAGTGTTTATCCCATTTCATAGGGGTAGTCCCCTGAATTTATCCCAATGTGATGACATTATTGTGTTTGCCCTAAAAAGTATCCCTTTTTTCTCTAGAGAATGGGATAAAACTCCTACTCTTGAGCATATCCAAGATGTTGCCAATCTATAATCTGTTTATAATGTTACTCAAGATAATATGGCTATCAGATTTCTTTCTACTTCCTTCAAGGGAAAAGAGTTACAATGATATAGTAATATTATTTTAACCTCCATTTCTACTTAGGATGAGTTAGGTGTAGCCTTAGTTAAAAAATTTGAAGAAAAGTCTGATCATCTATCTTTGGTTGAACAACTAACTACCATAAAAAGGTAACCCCATGAATTCATGTTTGATTTTAACCTTAGATTTTAAAAGACATGGATTAGGATCCATGCATTTGTTAGCCCCTCCCCAGAGTATGCATTTTTGTACTACCTTAAGGCCCTTAATTTTGATATAAGTGTCATGATATAGTCCATGGGTGGTAATAACTTTCCAAATGCCTATGAAATTGCTATTAAAGCATAAAATAGCTTGATTCAAGCTAGTAAGCTTGATCCAAGACCTCTAATTCCATTTTTTTATAGAATTACAACCCATTATTTCTCCTCAAGTTCCCTAGATTCCATCTATATCCCCTATTCCATCTCTAAAAGTCTAAGTTGTAACCCCTCCTAATTAATCTAGTGAGATTGGTGATTTGAAAAGCATGTTACAAGATTTTGGAAATGATATTGTTTCACTAAAGAGGCATTAGTACCAAAGTAGACCTTATCAACAATAAAACCATAATACTTATCAATCTTTAAGTAACCAAAGACCTCCTTATCAAGGTTTCATAGATAGTAGGCAACCTTATCAAAATCAAGGAGACATAACCCAAAGTAATCAATATGTAACCCTTAATCCCAATGTACCTTCCAATTTAAAATGTATTGTTCCCAAAAATAATTTGATGCAAGATCTAGGTTGGCAACCTTCCAATCTAAATGACACTCAAAATCTAGCCTTGGTATCACAAGAGATCACTATACCACAAATGATAAAAGAAGAGTTTTTTATTCAAGGTGGTCAATATCAAGACATGAATATGGTAGTTCAAAGAGAAACTCAACAAGTTCAAAGATAGCCTAATGCTATCAATGTTAATTGGCATTTGGATGACCATACTGCATTCAACCAAATTGGTGAAACTAGCGACACAAATGGTCAAGTGGCAGCTCTGACTAGAGCTAATGCTATGTACCTAGGGATATGATATATTAATGTATATGGGTTGATGGAGATGTTGGAATGTGGCAAACATCCCCCTTAGTTAGTTATATGGGTCTAATATATTAGGATAATGGAGTAACTTATGGAATTGGGTAATGGCTGGCATAGATTGGGATTAGGAGGTTACCCATCCATTAGAGGTCTATATAAAGGAGGTTATTATCATTGTAAAGGTATCAAGTAAGCATTGAGTCTTCTATTGTAAGAGAATATTGGAAGCTGTCCCCTTGAATAGACATTATGGAGTTATTCCTTCCTAAAGGAGTATTGTATGGTGTTGCCCTACCTTAAGGGTATTCTATTTTTATATATATTGAATATTTGGACATCTTGGTCCTCCAATATCTATTGTTTTGAATTGATATATATTTATTCTACATTATTTATGAATAATATGAGTGTGGATCATAACAAGTGGTATCAGAGCTTTGATTTGGGCAATTTGTGTGGAGCAAAACCCTAAATTTTTGGAATCATCAATATATTTTGATTTATTATTAATTTTGGTACAATTTTTTTACTAGATATATGGAATATTTTAAATAAGTCACAGTAAAAAAATCAATATTTTTTTATTAGTTTTGAGGGAATTATTTCTATTTTAGGGTTTGTACTAATTTATTTATATCTTCCAAAATATAAGTAATTTTTATTTGAAATTTTTCTTGGATCTGTAAGAATATACAATAAAATTATATTAAAAATTTTAGAATTTTTAAAATTGTTTTGAGTGATTTATTATGATTTTATTATTTTTCATATATTCACTCTACAGGTCAAAATTTGTGGAATTTTTTCACAATTTTTTTTTGAAGTTAGAATATCATAATAGGAAGATACAATAATAATTTGGGACTATTTTGAATGAGTTATTGACATTATAGGGTTTCAAAAACCCTAGTTTTTATTTGTGAATCATGAAGTTGAAGAATTTTTTAGGGGAGGATGACAATGATTCTAGAGAATGGTGGATCCTTTTTAAGGATCATAATAAAAAACCTTTGGGAAAATAAAATTATCTCTTTTTTTTAGACCTGCACTTCATTGGTTTGATTAGTTTAGCTTTGTAAAAAGGTTTTTTTTCATGGAAAGAAATGGAATAGATCTTCCTAGATCGTTGGGATATAAAAGAAAAAGAGCATGCAGAAGAGGAAGAAAATAATTATGGTAATGAAGAAGAGTATGAAGTTGATGAAGAAAAAAATTTAGTGGAAGAAAATAATGCCAAAGTGGAAGAACATGTAAGTGAATCAAAAGAATAAGAAGAAGAAGAAGAAGAAGAAGAAGAAGAAGAAGAAGAAGAAGAAGAAGAAGAAGTAAGAAGTGGCTGATAAGGGTTCAAATGATTTGGCTCCAATGAAATATAAGTCAATTTTTAAATTTCATTGATGCATTCAAAGGAAAAAGGTTATTGTGTCTGTAAACCCTATGAGCAAGTATAACTTCATCAACATGAATGTGGCCAAGCATATACATGTTCAAGCAAAGAATATCTAGGAGGTTCAAGTAGATGGTAAGAATATTTCAATGTTTGAAGATTTGAAGATCATTATGGAAAAATATGTTTTGCATTCAGATTTTTATGCTTTGGATATGGATGATATGGATATAGTTTTGGGATATCCATGGTTAAAGACTTTGGAAATAATCAATATTAATGTTCAAAAAAAGTTCATGAAGTTTTGGTAAGAAAAATATGGTCACTTTATAAGATATCATAGTGGGAAAGGCATCAATAACAATTAAGGAAGATCATGAGGATGAGATTGAAATTGATGAAGAACATGAAGATGATTTAGATGACATAGATCAAGACACACTACAATAAAAAATTAACACTTCATTTACTCAAGAAATAGAGACAAACAAAGTGGAAGTGGTTGAAGAAAAGGAGGAAAAAGTTGAGGTATATAGACACACACATCATCATGAGAGGAAACAATCATGGAACCCAATGAGGAAGTGTCATAATAATAATATTTTGGTTATACAAGAAATCATATTTCCAATCACAATGGCTATGCATGGAAGCCAAAAAACAACTATGATGATCAAGTATGGAATCAAAGAAATGTAATGGCGTATAGAACATAGAATAAATGGGGAAATCACTATGACTATGCATGGAAGAATCCATACTATGGTCATGGATAGAATCGGAGTAGTGCAGTGGAATATGGTACATGGAATCAAAATCAAAATAATTATGCATGGATACTAAATCAGTAAAATTATGATCATGAATAGAATCAAATAAGCACAATGACATTTGGCAACAAGATTGAAGAGCTATCACCTACCAAGATCACATATAGATGGCTAGATGATCAAGATTGGTGACAAGTGTGCAATGATTTGAAGTACACTCATTATTTAATTTCTTCTTATGTTTTTTCAGGATGAAACATAACAAAGAGGGAGGTAATGCTATGTAACTAGGGATATGATATATTAATGTATATAGGTTGATGGAGATGATGACATGTGGCACACATCCCCCTTAGTTAGTTATATGGGTCTAATATATTAGGATAATGGAGTAACTTGTGGAATAAGTACATTGGGTAATGGTCAGCCTATATTGGGATTAAGAAGTTACCCATCCATTAGAGGTATATATAAAGGAGGTGATTATCATTGTAAAGGTATCAATTAAGCATTGAGTCTTATATTGTAAGAGGACATTGGAGGTTGTCCCCTCAAAGAGACATTGTGGAGTTATTCTTTCCTAAAGGAGTATTATATGGTGTTGCCCTATCTTAAGGGTATTCTATTTATACATATATTAAATACTTGGACATCTTGGTCTACCAATATATATTGTGTTGAATTTATCTACATTTATTATACATTATTTTTGAATGTTATAAGTGTGGATCATAACAACTAAAATAAGAGTAGTTGAAGAAGCTCAAGATGTGAGTAATACTTCTAGTGTTACTAGTTTTATTTCAAAGAGTATCAAAAATCAAGTTAATATTATCGTATCATAGAGGATTCAGAACATAGAGACAGTGAAGGTTCCCCAAATTCCCCTAACTAGAGAATATCTAGTGGCTCATAAATTACAACTAAAGGTTAGTGTAACATTTTTAGAATTTTTAATCAAATGAAGAAATAAAATATTAGCATTAGCATGTGGGATTCCCTTTCCATTCCAAGGCAAAAGGACATGCTTATTCAAGATATTTTAGATCTTAAGCTATCTAAATAACCAACTAAGAAATAAGGAGCTATCTTGGCCAATTCAGACCAACAAATCAAGCAACCAGATTAGTAGATACATAACATGTCAAAGGTGGACAAAGACAATGTCAAATCAAATAAAACCGCTCCCTTTTATATCTCTTTCATATTAATGTGACTATTTAGTCCATAATTATATGGTAAATAGTGGATTTAGTAGCACTATCATGCTCAAACAAATTATAGACAAGCTTGGTCTTGTCTATGAGCCAAATAATAAGGGAGTATTGTAATTAGATGGATCACCAACAAAGATAGTAGGCATAATCAAAAGCATAAAACTAACATTAAATGATTGAACCAATGTGATAATTTAACATGATGTAGTTGTAGTGGACTTGCCTCCTTATTTTTCCATGTGCCTATCAAGAGACTTTACTTCAAATATTGGAGGATATTTGTCAACTGATTAGACCTATTTAATGTTCAAAACTAGGTATGGTACTAAGGTGACAACATGTTCTGAACCTAATTCAAGATTTCATTTGGATCCATATATGCCAAGCATGGTGAACACTAATTGTGTTATTATTGACCAATTTTTGACCTTGCAGGTCAAAATTGGGCACCCCTATATGAAAATTTGGCCTTTAGATTTTTTAGGGTTAAATATCATGTCATAGAGTGATCTTATGTTTATTCAACATAATATGAATTCTATTAGATTTGATCAATTTGTTGTCTAGGTCCTTTTACTTTCTTTGAGTCATGCTAACAAGTCTAAGTAGAGTTTAAAGAACATTTTCAAAGTGTTAGATCTTACACGTGTAATAGTTATAGAGGAAGCTGATCATATGGGTTTGTTCATCATTGTGTACTAAGTCTAAGGTCCTTCACTAAAGAACAATGAAAGTTGTTCATGTTCAAAGACTTGCTTTGAAAACATTTTTGGACTTAGTCAATCAAGCTTGGCCATTCACTTTGGGTTTATCTTGGTTTTCAACTTTGGGTTTAAATAACAAGACTTTGGGTTTTCCTACTATGTAAATTTTATTTAGATGAGGTGTTCCAATCAAAACCCATGGCAAAAAGTGGAAGGTTTCTTTCTTTTGGAAAGAATTATTTTGGGTTTTTCTATTCAAGTGTCAGAAATTGTTTCAAACATTTTGTCTAAAATAATTTCCCTGAAGGACCTTTTTTGAACTAAGGGTCCATTTCAAAAAGATGAAGGGGTCATTTTTATTTTTATGAAAGGCACTTGACATTTTTCTTGAAAGGTATTTTCTCAGAGAAATGACCTAGCTCAAACTTTCCTGAAGGGTATTTATCCTAAACCACTTTCTCTGAAGGGCATTTTCCAAAATTTTTGAAGGGTACTTTCCTTTTAGAGAATGATCCTTTTAAATTTATTCAAAGGGTACTTTTTTTGGAGAAATGGTCCTTTATAAATTTTTTGAAAGGTACCTATCTACAATGAAGTGGACCAAATAGAAAAGCTGAAGGGCATTTTCAAGAGTTCTGGTCCTTTGCAAAGTTTGTTAAAAGCAAAAAATATGAATGAATTCTCTCAAGAGAAAATGCCAAAGTTGAAATATTGATAAGTGTGGGAAAAAAGGCCCATAGGAAATAAATTCCAAAATAAATTAGTTCCACGAGAAAAAGTGTTCAAGGAAAATATCCAAAATGAATGAGAAGGGTGATGGCTCACAAACGTCAATTTCAAACTAAATAAAATAGCCATTGGTGTTAAAAGGCTTGGTAGAAACCTAAGGGAAAACTAGAGGTAAAAAATGGTATAATCCCAAGCATTTGGTACATAGACAAAGTAAGCAAAAAGTGGTCAGGTCGATGGTTTAAGTTATTACTAGCAGTCAACCAAATCAAAGAGCTTCCATGAAATCAACAAACATAAGTGTCTAAAGGATGATTGGTAGTTGGGAAAAACATTATATAACTATCACAATGATTTTTATTTCCATTGAGTAGTGTTATGTGTTAACTGTCTTATCTTTAGTTTCAAATGTTCATGGATGGTCTTTGATGGAAGTAGTTTCTTATGCCAATTTTGAAGGTTTTATGCCACTTTTCACCATTATCATGACCTATTTTGGACAAGTGGACCTCTTGACATGACATGAATAACCTCAATCCTCTTTTACATATAATTATAATTGATATTCTCAAGGTGACACATGTCTGATTTGTCTTTGGACTTATTTTGTTTGATTTATTTCTTAAAATCTATATATATGCATTCTTTGAGCTCTTTTAGGAGCCTCCATTGGTTATTGGGAAAACTTTGGCTAGATTTGTACTTGAAGAACTCTTAAAGAAATATACAAGTGTTTTTTCCACTCATATTCTATAATATTAAGTAATGAATTGAATCTTGTTGGTCTAGTCTAGTGAAAGATTGTCTTTTCTAGCTTGTACTCTTGATGGTCTACCAATTTGCAAAAAGGAGATTGTTGCAGGTCTTTGCTAGTATTCTTTTATAAGTGTAGAAATATCCTCTAAATGGTCCATGATTGTATCCATATTTATAATAATTCATTCCCTTCATAATAATCATATACATTCTTCAATATAGCATATGAAACACTGATTTAGTAATGAATCCTGAGTTGTGAGTCTTGTGTGAGAAACACCTTTTTTATCTTTAAGTAGTGGTTTAAATCAATTGGGAGGAAATTATATATTGGTGCATCACCACTTGGTTTTTTAGTTATTTTTATTAACCATTTTCATACATAATTGATAGGTTAGAGAGAGCTTTAAAGGTGAATCAAGGGGAGCTATCCCCTTATCTAGAGATTCATCTCAATGAAATTGTCACCACAACAAGAGAGATGACTCCATTATGCCACTTGGATGAGGAGAACTAAGCATCTCCTCAAAGGTATAAATCCAAGTGTTAATAGTTTTTGGCATGCTTGGTGGGACTATTTATCCACTGAGGTGAAGAATTCTTGGTGTGTTCTTTAACCAATCAACCTTTTGGAGGCAGTTCAATCAACACCAATGGTGACTCTGAGTTGAATTAGCTAGTCAAGCAACCCTAGTGCATCAAGAAATCATATTTGGTATGTATAATCCCATTATTGAGTACTATGGCCCTTATGTTCCTTTGTATAGTTTTGATCAAGCTTATGTTGTTCATGGAATCACCTCAAGCACCTCTCCTAATTATCCTTCTCCTAGTCAATCCAAGAGTGCTAGGGAGATAATGTTGGAGTTTGACAAGAAAATGTTAGAGATAGATAGGTTGAATGAGAAAAATAGATATCAACAAGAGCTAATGTATAAAGAAGAGTATTTGTTTAGATAATCTCAAGCTATGCAATCCATGAAGGAAAAACTAGTAAGATGGAGGAGCCAACCCACTCAAGGCAATCTATCTTGTATGCCTTTTTCCATCCCAAGACAACCTTCTACCATACAAAAGGAACCCTCCTCTTTTACACCAAATCCATTCTATAAAATAGTACTTGCTCACCAAATTAAAGTGAGTCAACTTTCTACCCATATAATAAAGTTTATCCTATATCAAAACCAACTACTCATGTTGTTAATCCTTTGCACTTAGCAATCCAATACCAAAGGATATTAGAAGAGCCTTCTATGGAGACTAACTATTTTAATTCCTTAGATTGTGAGCCCTCCTTTAAATAAGGTCATCCTATTTCCTTTAAAAAAGAAGACATCCATCATCAAGAAACTCCTCTTGTGCATGTGTAAACTCTTCCTATTCTCCCTCAACCTTCTCAAGCCCCTTAACATGATGTCAAGATTCCAAATTGGAGAAATATCTATCATGAACTAGCTCAAGATCTTGAGAAAGTGAATGAAGTTGTTGCCTATCATCAAGAGGAGAAATTTTTTATCAAAGAATATGAAATTTAAGAGGAGATTGATCCTATAAAAACCTCCCCTAACTTTCCATAAGAAGAGAGTCCCAATCCTAAGATCATGAGCTAGAGTGAAATAGTGAAATCATGGGGCAAGAAAGAAGAGAAGAGTATTGTTCAAGAGTGTGAAGTGTAAAATGAAGCTAGTCCTTATCAATTCCCTTCCACCCTTTTTCAAGAAGATTCTTGAATTCCATGGAAGCCTTCATGTACTCCCCATCTCTATGATTATTCCTATGAGCTCTAAGAAAAACTCTTATAAGAGAATCTAGCTAAACAAATTAAGGAATTAAAGGCAAAGATGAGGTTGCTTAGTCAAGGTGAGATGGAAGGTTTAGACCTAAATGAAGATCCTATGCCTGAACACACCCCATCTACCTTTCATAAAGAGAGTCCTCAAGTTAATTTTTATGTCGATGAAGTGTTGTTCAAGAGGAAGGAAGAGAATCAAGTGATTTTGGCCCAATGTTTTCCCCTCTTTCTCATGAGCTTTCAAAATAAACCCTTACATTCCATTCCACATTTGATTTTGAGAGTCCTTATTTTGAATTCCCTTGCTTGGTTGATGAAGAATGTTTTCCTTGTGTTAAGGAACCTATCTTGATAAAGGCAAGTGACAAAGAATATGCTCAATTCATGTCTGATCAAGGAGACTTCATGAGTGTAGATGAGGAGGAAATCACCATAGGTACCCCCCTTGGTGAACAAAAATACAATTCACAAGCTTTTGCCTCCATAATTTGTTAGGTTGTGGAGCTAAAAGCTTCAACCTTGTGCAAACTGAGGAACAGATGGTTGCTGAGTTCTACAAGAACCGGCGTCGGCAGCAGGACCGACATCGGCAGGGACCAGTGAAGAATGCCACCGGCGACGGCAGGAAGTCGGCCGACGTCGGCAGAACCAGACAAGCAGGGACCGACGTCGGTCGCCTGTGTGTTCCAGAACTGCTCGTTTCACAGACAGTTAGTTAAGTGAACAAAGAGTTTGCATGTTGAGACCAGTTAGAGTCTTGTGCTGCGAGGACTATTGTCTAAATTAAGAGTCTAAGTTATTGTTTGAGTTAGGGATCTATTTATAGACCCATTGGCATGTATTGTATAAGGCATGAGATAGAAAGGAAGAGTTCCTTCTAGTTGTAAGATCTATGAGTTGCAGGTTGTTGCAAGCTCATTGAGGATCTACATGTGAGTTTGGTCTTTGAATTGCAGGTTGCAGGTTCATGAGAGATCAGCTTGAAGTGTTATAGAGTGCTTGATGTACCAGCAGGGTTATTACTGACTGGTTGGTGAGGTGAACACCAATTCTGTGTGTGAGTTGGTTGTTGGGACCATTTTTTGTGTAGGAGAGTGTGTGTGAGAAGAATTACTGAACACTTGAGGTGTGGCGAATCTCTGTAAGGTGAAAGAGTGTGGCGGCTCTTTGTTGTATTCTTTTCTGTTAGTGTTAATACAAGATAGTGTATTGTCTCTCATATTCTGTGCTATTGGTGAATTCTAGTTACTTGTGTTTCTGGTTATTTCCACATATTCAATTGCTTATATTTGGTAATCATACTGTGCTCTTTCTGAGGAGTAAGATCCCAACTAGGAGGTGGAATCAGAGCATGTTTGTTGTTCTTGATCTCCCCTGACAACTGGTGTCAGAGCCTGGGTGTAGGTTCTTAAGCCTGATACCATCAACTGGTATCAGAGCTTTAGGTTGGGATACTAACAGATTGGTGTAGATCTGGGTAGTGTGTTTTGATTACAGGTTACTCACAGGGTTTTTGTTTGAGTGGGAGTTGAGCAATGACAGAAAGTAGTCAACTACGAATGGAAAAGTTCAATGGCAAGAACTACCAACTATGGAGGATGCAGATTGAGGACTATCTGTATCAGAAAGATTTGTACTTACCGTTGGGTGGGGTTGCTAGCAAACCCTCGGATATGAAAGATGAAGAATGGGAGGTTCTTGATCGGAAGGCTCTGGGATCTGTTAGATTGAGTCTTGCATCATCTGTGATTTCCAGCTTATCACAGTGTAAAACAACGGTGGAGTTGATGGAATCTTTGGCAAATTTATATGAAAAACCCTCAGCTTCAAATAAGGTATTTCTTATGAAGCGTTTATTTAATTTGCAAATGTTGGAAGGTGGATCTGTTCATAGCCATCTTAGTGATTTCCATGGTTTAGTAAACCAGTTAAGTTCAGTCAATATTGTATTTGATGATGAAATAAGAGCTCTCTTAATCTTGTGTTCATTACCTGAAAGTTGGGAAGGTTTGGTAATGGCAGTTTCTAATACTGTGTCTCCTTCAAAAGTCTTAAAAGTGGATGATATTGTGAGTGTAATCTTGAACGAAGAGATACGCAGGAAAAGCACAGGTGAATCATCTGGAGATGCTTTGAGTGTTGAAGGAAGAGGAAGGCCAAGAGAGAAGATAGAGCGTGGGAGATCAAGGTCGAAGACAGGCAAGAGATCCAAGTCCAGGTATGGCAGAATAACCTACTGGAAATGTGGAAAGCAAGGGCACTTAAAGAGAGATTGTAGATCGGGTACAGATCAGCATGAAGAACATGAATAAGAAGCAGATGTTGCAGGTTACATTGCACAGGATGCTCTAGTATGTTCTTTAGATAAAGTAGAATCTTGGGTATTAGATTCTGGTGCCTCTTTTCATGCATCCCCACATAGGGAATTTTTTCATGAGTATGTCCAGGGAGATTTTGGAGAAATTTGTGTAGGGGATGGTAAGCCTTGTCAGATTGTTGGCAAAGGCAAAGTGAAGCTGAAACTGCAGACAGGTAACACATGGGTGTTAAAGGAGGTCATGCACGTCCCAGTTCTGAAGCAGAATCTGATTTCTGTTAGAAGCTTGGGTGAAGAGGGTTACACAGTAACTCTCACAGCGGACTCTTGGAAGGTCACCAAGGGTACACTTGTTGTAGCTAGAGGTAAGAAAGTAGGTACGCTTTATCTATCTACTTGTTTTACTGATTCTCTTTCTGGGTTATCTACTTCAGTTGTAGATTCGGAGATGTGGCTTGATAGGCTTGGTCACATAGATATGAAGGAGATGCTGGTTCTTGAGTCAAAGGATATGCTTTCGGATTTGGAAGGCATGGATCATGATTTCTGTATGCAGAAGAAGAAGGTAAGGTTTCTTGAGGAATCCGATGTTAGTGACAAGAACAGGAAAGCCTTGGTTTTCAAGGAGAAAGTGACGGACAGAGTTCAGCACAAGATGCAGAGGAATTCTGAGCAGAGCAAGGGTGATTTGGACAAGGGTTTGATCCAAAAGGAGCTCGCGAGAAAAAGTTAGGTCTCACAAGAAAAACACAGAGACCGACGTCGGCAGGAAAAATGGCATCGGTGTCCAGACAGGGACCGATGTCGGCTATGTGCAGCCTGACGTCGGTGACTCGGGGCAGACAGAGACCGGCGTCGGCCAGGGGAAAACGACGTCGGCGGAGAGGCAGTCGCAGGGAACCGACATCGGTTGGCTGTAGACTGAGATGTGACCGGCATCGGTTACTGAGACGAATTTTGGGTGGATAGCAAGCTGTTATGGAGTCTCAAGCACCCATATGGAGGACTGAAGGTGTAAGTAAGTTCTTAAATTCGTCATTTCCCTTCTTTACACTACTTGTTGCTCACTTATGGCATAGGACCAGGGAGTTATTGAAGAAGCAGAATAGGTAGATCCAGGAAACAGTGGGAGCTAGGCATGGATGAGGATGTAATTCCTTGGAGGAGAACCAAACAGGTGTTTTGGGTAGTGTTGCCAGCTGGAAGTAAGCACTGAGAGACGAATGGATGTTAAGGATAAAGAAGAGCGGAAATAGATACGTGAGATGGAAGATCAGGGTATTTGATCTTGTATTAGCTGTAGAGCAATGGAGGTTTGTTCATTGTGTTTCTCTTTACCAGGTTGGATAGTATTAGCTACACTATCCTATTTCTGTATGATGTGCTTGTTGCAGGGTTACATATACAGGTATTGCTGAACTAAAGGTAAAGCTAGTTCAGATGTTTGTCATGGAGAATCTGGGAGCAGCAAGATTCTTTGGCAAGAGTGTGTTCTAGAGACATGGTAGGTCATATGTTGACTTTGTTTCAGGATGATTGTGTGAAACCGGTTTGCACGCCGATGGTTAGACAGTTCATAGAACAGGGGTCTTGATTCACATAATGAGGTTGAGTGCATGGTATGTACTAAACCTGAGTGTTCCCAAGCAGTGGGAGTTATCACAAGTTTAGAGTCAATCCGGGAAAGTAATACTGAAGGGCAGTTCAGTGGGACCAGCAGCAGGTGCACATGCTATGCAGGGTCAAGTTCTTTTTCTACATGGTTGTAGATGCGGATGTGGCAGGTAATTTGGATGACAGCTTTTGCACCACGGATTTTGTGGTGGTTGGTCTTCAAGGGTGATTTTGAAGATGGATACATAGCCAAGGTAACAAACTAGACGGTGTACAGGTACATGTACAGGTTGCAGCTGTTTATCTCCAAGTGGGAGATTGTTAGGTTGTGGAGCTAAAAGCTTCAACCTTGTGCAAACTGAGGAATAGATGGTTGCTGAGTTCTACAAGAACCGGCATCGGCAGCAGGACCGACATCGGCAGGGACCAGTGAAGAATGCCACCGGCGACGGCAGGAAGTCGGCCGACGTCGGCAGAACCAGATAAGCAGGGACCGACGTCGGTCGCCTGTGTGTTCCAGAACTGCCCGTTTCACGGACAGTTAGTTAAGTGAATGAAGAGTTTGCATGTTGAGACCAGTTAGAGTCTTGTGCTGTGAGGACTATTGTCTAAATTAAGAGTCTAAGTTATTGTTTGAGTTAGGGATCTATTTATAGACCCATTGGCATGTATTGTATAAGGCATGAGATAGAAAGGAAGAGTTCCTTCTAGTTGTAAGATCTATGAGTTGCAAGTTGTTGCAAGCTCATTGAGGATCTACATGTGAGTTTGGTCTTTGAATTGCAGGTTGCAGGTTCATGAGAGATCAGCTTGAAGTGCTATAGAGTGCTTGATGTACCGGCAGGGTTATTACTGACTGGTTGGTGAGGTGAACACCAATTCTGTGTGTGAGTTGGTTGTTGGGACCGTTTTTTGTGTAGGAGAGTGTGTGTGAGAAGAATTACTGAACACTTGAGGTGTGGCGAATCTCTGTAAGGTGAAAGAGTGTGGCGGCTCTTTGTTGTATTCTTTTCTGTTAGTGTTAATACAAGATAGTGTATTGTCTCTCATATTCTGTGCTATTGGTGAATTCTAGTTACTTGTGTTTCTGGTTATTTCCGCATATTCAATTGCTTATATTTGGTAATCATACTGTGCTCTTTTTGAGGAGTAAGATCCCAACTAGGAGGTGGAATCAGAGCATGTTTGTTGTTCTTGATCTCCCCTGACATAATTGATGTGGAAGAAATGATCATTGATTCTTTTCTTACTTTGTAAGATACTATGGATGGACTAGGAGAGGTTCTTGATTAGACTTTGGATAACTTGTTTGTAGTCATTAGAGTAGGCTATACTCCTCTTCAAGGAAGCTATTAGTTGGTCAAATATGGAGAAGGTGGCATTGGTACTCAAGTAAGTATGCAAAGGATAAATAAGCTTTCATATTTAGTCTTTCAAGAGGATTTTGAATTTAAAAATGATATATTTGAAGTCATCAAGAGGGGATATCACCCTATAGAATGAACTCATCAACTTTTGAAGGATGGAGAAAGATCATATTGGCCTAAAGTTTCTAATGAATATGAATTGAATCCTTTTAAAATCATGCCTATAGAGAGGATGGGAGTTGATCATGAGAAAGTGAATGGGCAACAACATGAAGTAAGTGATCATGTATAAGAAGAGTTCATTTCCTTGGTCAAATTATTTAGAGTTGCTTGGTTTTTAATGAGCATCTTGCCAATAAGGTTGTTAGATTTTGTGAGAAGCATGGAGGTAGCAATGATAAGAGACAAAAGGCTTATTGACTCATCCAGTCCTTCTTACCATGTAGTGAGAGGATTTTAAATTTTCCACTTTGATCCAAGAAGGGGAAGAGCATACCTAGTTAGCTATACATAATTAGTTTTTTAATACTATGTTTGGTTCTCTTAAGTTCTTAGTAGCACATGTGTGTTTGCTTTAGTCTTCTTGTGTGTTTATTCTTTCCCTTGTGTGTTTTGAAGTGGTAATTAGTTGTCTTGTTAATCAAGTTATAAATCATGGTCAAAGTTTCTTGTTTATATACATCCTTAGATGACTCCATAAACCTAATGGACTGATAAGTATTGGTCTAGTTAGTATGGCAAGCATACTACCCCTATGAGTCACCATTTTTTTGACAAATTTTTGACCTTGTAGGTCAAAATTGGGAACCCCTATATGAAAATTTGGCCTTTAGATATTTTAGGGGTAAATATCATGTCATAGAGTGATCTAAATTTTATTCAACATAATATGAATGCTATTATATCTGATTAGTTTGTTGTCTAGGTCTTTTTACTTTCTTTGAGTCATGCTAACAGGTCTAAGTAGAGTTTATAGAACATTTTCAAAGTGCCAAATCTTACATGTGCAGCAGTTGTAGAGGAAGCTAATCATGTGGGTTTGTTCATCCTTGTTAAAAGTTCCTATGTACTAAGTTCGAGGTCCTTCATAGAATCACAAAAAAAGTTGTTCATGTTTAAAGACTTGCTTCAAAAACATTTTTGGACTTTGTCATTTGAGCTTGGCTATTCACTTTGGGTTTATCTTGGTTTTCAACTTTGGGTTTCCATAACCACAAGACTTTGAGTTTTATTATTATGCAAATTTCATTAAAAAGAGGTGTTCCACTCAAAACCAATGGTAAAAAGTTCAAGGTTTATTTCTTTCATCAAGAATTATTTCAGATTTTTCTTTTCAACTGTCATAATTTTTTTTGGAAATTTTGTTTGAAACAATTTCCCTGAAGGACATCTTTCAGGCTAAGGGGCCATTTTAGGAAGCCGAAGGGGTCATTTTCATTTTTATAAAAGGCACTTAACATTTTTGTTGAAAGGTATTTTCTTAGAGAAAAAACCCAACTCAAACTTTCCTGAAGGGTATTTGTCCTAAACCACTTTCTTCGAAGGGCATTTTTCAAAATTTTTGAAGGGTACTTTCCTTTTAGAGAATGGTCCATTTCAATTTCTCCAAAGGGTACTTTTCTCAGAGAAACAATACTTTTACAAGTTTTTGAAAGGTACATATCTATAATGAAGTGGACCAAATAGAAAAGCTGAAGGGCATTTTCAAGAATTTTGGAGGGTATTTTACTTTCGAGAAAGGCATAAATAGAACAACTGAAGACCTTGTCCATGAAAAAATTATCCACAAAAATTGTTAAAAGAAAAAAATCCAAAAGAATTCTCTCAGGAGAAAATTTCAAAACAAATGGCCAAAAGGTTATTAAGTGTAGGAAAAAATGCCTAAAAGAAATGAAGTTAGAAAGAAATTAGTTCCATGGGAAAAAGTGTCCAAGGAAAATATCCTGAATGAATGAAAAGGGTGATGCCCCACAAATGTCAATTTCAAACTACAAAAAATAGTTGTTTTTGTCAATAGGCTTGGTGGGAACCTAAGGGAAAACTTGGAGGTAACAAATGGTAGAATCCCAAGCATCTGGTGCAGAGATAAAGCAAGCAAAAAGTGGATAGGTTGATGGTTTGAGTTATTGCTGGTAGCCAACTAAATCAAAGAGCTTTCATGAAATTGACAAACATAGGTGTCTAAATATGACTAGAAATTAGGAAAAACATTCTATAACTACCATAATGATAACTATTTCCATTGTGAAGAGCTATGTGTTGACTCTCCTATTTTTAGTTTCAAATGTTGATGGATGGTCTTTGATGGAGGGAATTTCTTCTGCCAATTCTGAAGGATTTATGCCACTTTTCACCATTCTCATGACTTGTTTTGGACAAGTAGACCTCCTGACATGGAATGAATCACCTCACTCCTCTTTCACATGAAATTGTAACTGATATTATCAAGGTGACACATGTCCTAGTGACCTTTGGACTTCATTCATTTGATTCTTCTCTCAAAAGCTATATATATGCATTCTTTTAGCTCTTTTAAGAGCCTCTACTAGTTATTGGGAAAACTCTGGCTAGATGGGAAATCTTTGAAAACAAAACAATTTTTGATAGAAGGGATTTGGTGTACAAGAGGGTTTCTTTTGTAGGGCAGAAGGCTATCTTGGGATGGAAAAAGGCATACAAGGTTGATTTCCTTGAGTGGGTTGACTCCTCTATCTTACTAGCTTATACTTCATGGATTGCATGGCTTGAGCTTGTTTAAACAAACACTCCTTGTACATTAGCTCTTGCTGATATGTATTTTTCTCATTCAACCTATCTATCTCCAACATTTGCTTCTCAAACTCCAACATTATCTCCCTAGAACTCTTGGATTGACTAAGTGAAGGATAATTAGGAGAGTTGCTTGAGGTGATTCCATGATCAACATGAGCTTGATCAAAACTATACGAAGGAACATAAGGGCCATACTACTCAATAATGGGATTATACATACCAAATATGATTTTTTGATGCACTAGGACTGCTTGACCAACTAATTAGTATGTATAATCCTTGAATCTAAGTTAAATCAGTTGGTCAAGTAGTCCTAGTACATCAAGAAATCATATTTGGTATGTATAATCCCATTGTTGAGTAGTATGTCCCTTATGTTCCTTCGTATAGTTTTGATCAAGCTCATGTTGTTCATGGAATCACCTCAAGTACCTCTCCTAATTATCCTTCTCTTAGTCAATCCAAGAGTGCTAGGGAGATAATATTGGAGTTTGAGAAGCAAATGTTGGAGATAGATAGGTTGAATGAGTAAAATAGATATCAACAAGAGCTAATGTATAAGGAAGAGTGTTTTTTAAACAAGCTCAAGCCATGCAATCCATGAAGTAGAAACTAGTAAGATGGAGGAGTCAACCCACTCAAAGCAATCAACCTTGTATGCCTTTTTCCATCCCAAGATAGCCTTCTACCATACAAAATAAACCCTCCTCTTGTACACCAAATCCATTCTATCAAAAATATACAAGTGTTGTTTCCGCTCATATGATGTAATATTAAGTAATGACTTGAATCTTGTTGGTCTAGTTTAGTGAAAGATTGTCTTTTCTAGCTTGTACTCTTGATGGTTTACCAATTTTCAAAAAGGATATTGTTGTAGGTCTTTTCTAGTATTATTTTCTAACTGTCAAGATATCCTAAAGTGGTCCATGATTGTATCCATCTTTAGAATCATTCATTACCTTCCTAAGAATCATATACTTTATTGAATATAGCATACAAAACATTGACGTAGTAATGAATCCTGAGTTATGAGTCTTGTGTGAGAAACACCTTATTTTTCTTTAAGTAGTGGTTTTAGTCAATTAGGAGGATATTATACATTGGTGCATCATCTATTGGTTTCATAGTTGTTTTCCTTAACCCTTTTCATACACAATTGATAGGTTAGAGAGAGATTTAAAGGTGCATCAAGGGGAGCTAGACCCTTATCTAGAGATTCATCTCAATGAAATTATCACCCACAAGAAGAGAGATGACTCCATTATTCCAATTGGATGAGGAGAGTTAAGCATCTCCTTAAGGGTGAAAATCTAAGTGTCAATAGTTTTTGGCATGACCGATGGGACTATTTGTCCAATGAGGTGAAGAATTCTTGGTGTCTTCTTCAACCAATTAGCCTTTTGGAGGCATTTTAATTAACACCAATGGTGCATCTGAGTTGAATCAGCTAGTTAAGCAACCTTAGTGCATCAAGAAATTATATTTGGTATATATAATCTCATTTTTGAGCAATATAGACCTTATGTTCCTTCATATAGTTTCGATCAAGCTCATATTATTCATTGAATAACCTCAAGTAGCTCTCCTAATTGTCCTTCTCCTAATCAATCCAAGAGTTTTAGGGAGATAATGTTGGAGTTTGAGAAGAAAATGTTGGAGATAGATAGGTTGAATGAGAAAAATAGATATCAATAAGAGCTAATGTACAAGGAGGAGTGTTTATTTAGACAAGCTCAAGCCATGCAATCCATTAAGGAGAAACTAGTAAGATGGAGGAGTCAACCCACTCAAGGCAATCAATCTTGTATGCCTTTCTCCATCCCAAGATAAACTTATACCATATAAAATAAACCCTCCTCTTGTACACCAAATACCTTCTATCAAATAACACTTACCAAAATAAATTGAGTTAACCTTCTATCCCATATAATGCATTTTCTCCTATACCAAAACTAACTACTCGTGTTATTAATCCTTTGCACTTAGCAATCCAATACCAAAGGCTATTAGAAGAGTCTTCTATAGAGACTAACTATTTCAATTATTTAGATTATGAGCCCTCCTTTAAAGAAGGTCATCATATTTATTTTGAAAACCAACACATCCATCCTCAAGAAACTCCTCCTATGCATGTGCAAACTCTTCCTAGTCTCCCTCAACCTTCTCAAGCCCATCAACATGATGTCAAGATTCCAAGTTGGAGAAATGTCTATCATGAACTAGCTCAAGATCTTGAGAAAGTGAATGAAGTTGCTACCTATCATAAAGAGGAAAAATGTTTTGTCAAAGAATATGAAATTGAAGAGGAGATTGATCCTATACAAACCTCTCCTAACTTTCCTCAAGAAGAGATTCCCAATCCTAATATTATGAGCTGGAGTGAAATAGTGAAATCATGGGGCAAGAAAGAAGAGAAGAGTATTGTTCAAGAGTGTGAAGTGTAAAATGAAGCTAGTACTTCTCAAGTCCCTTCCACCCTTCCTTAAGAAGCTTATTATACTCCATAGTATCCTTCGTGTACTCTCCATCTCTATGATGATTCCTATGAGCTCCAAGAAAGACTCTTTCAAGAGAATATAGATAAACAAATTAAGGAAGTAGAGGCAAAGATGAGGCTACTTTTTCAAGGAGAGATGGAAGGTTTAGACCTAAATGAAGATCTTATTCCCAAACACACCCCATCTACCTTTCATCAAGAGAGTCCTCAAGTTAATTTTTATGTTGATGAAGTGTTGGTCAAGTGAAAGGAAGGGAATCAAGTGATTTTGGCCCTACATTTGCCCCCTCTTTTTAATGATCTTTCAAAAGAACCCCTTAAATTCCATTCCCCAACTGATTTTGAGAGTCCTTATGTTGAATTCCCCTGCTTGGTTGATGAAGAATGTTTTCCTTATGTTGAGAAACCTATCTTGAGAAAGGTAAGTGAAGAAGAATATTCTCAATTCATGACTAGTCAAGAATACTTCATGAGTGTAGATGAGGAGGAAATCACCATAAGTACCCCCCTTGGTGAACAAAAATATAATTCTCAAGATTTTTCTTCCATACTTAATGAGGAGGAAATGATCATTGAATATTTTCTTTCTTAGCAAGATGCCATGGATAGACTAGGAGAGGTTCTTGATCATACTTTGGATGACTTGTTTGAAGTCATTGGTGTAGGATATCCTCTTCAAGGAAGCTATAAGTTGGTCAAAGATGTAAAAGGTGGCATTGGAACTCAAGCAAGTATGCAAAGAAAAAACAAGCTTTCACATTTATTCTTTCAGGAGGATTGTGAATTTAAGAATGATATATTTGAAGTCATGAAGAGGGGATATCACCCTCTAGAAGGAACTCATCATATTTTGAAGGATGGATAAAGATAATATTGGCCTAAATTTTCTAATGAACATGAATTCAATCCTTTTGAAATCATGCCTATAGAGAGGATGGGAATTAATCATGAGAAAGTGAATGGGAAACAACATGAAGAAAGTGATCATATACAAGAAGAGTTCATTTCCTTGGTAAAATTATTTGGAGTTGCTTGGTTCTTAATGAACATCATGCCAATAAGGTTGGTATAATTTGTGAGAAACATGGAGGTAGAAATGATAAGAGACAAAAGGATTCTTGACTCATCCAATCCTTCATGCCATGAAGTGAGAGGATTTTCAATTTTACCCTTTGATCTAGGAGGGGGAAGATCATACCTAGTTAGTTATACATAATTAATTTTCTTTTTGATGTGTTTGGTTCTCCTAAGTGCTTAGTAGCACAAGTGTGTTTGCTTTGGTCTTCCTATGTGTTTATTCTTTCTCTTGTGTGTTTTAAGGTGGTAATTAGTTGTCTTGTTGATCAATTTCTAAATCATGGTCAATGTTTCTTGTTTATTTCAATCCATAGATGACTCCATAATCCTAATATACTGATAAGGATACTATTATAGTTAGTATAGTAGGCATACTACACCTGCAAGTCACCATTTTGTTGACCAATTTTTTACCCTATAGGTCAAAATTAGGCACCCCTATATGAAAATTTTGCCTTTAGATATTTTAGTGGTAAATATCATGTCATAGAGTGATCTCAAGTTTATTTAACATAATATGACTGATATTGGCTTTAATTAGTTTGTTGTCTAGGTCCTTTTACTTTCTTTGAGTCATGCTAATAGGTCTGAATAGAGTTTAAATAACATTTTCAAAGTGCCAGATCTTGCACATGTATTAGTTTCAGAGGAAGATGATCATGTGGATTTGTTCATCCTAGTTCAAAGTTACTATGTACTAATTTTGAGGTCCTTCACTAAATCACAAGCAAATTTGTTCATGTTTAAAGACTTGATTCGAAAACATTTCTAGACTTAGTTATTCGAGATTGGTCATTCACGTCAATTTTATCTTGGTTTTCAGCTTTTGGTTTCCATAATTGTAAGACTTCAGGTTTTCCTATTATGTATATTTCATTTAGAGGAGGTGTTCCACTCAAAACCTATGGTAAAAAGTGCATGGTTTCTTTCTTTTGGAAAGAATTATTTTGGGTTTTTTCTATTCAAGTGTCTTAAATTGTTTCAGACATTTTGTTTGAAACAATTTCCCCAAAGGACTTTTTTTGAGCTAAGGGGCCATTTCAGAAAGCTGAAGGGGTAATTTTAATTTTTTTGAATTGCACTTAACATTTTTCTTGAAAGGTATTTTCTTGAAGAAATAGCCCAACTCAAACTTTCCAGAAGGGTATTTGTCCTAAACCCCTTTCTTAGAAGGGCATTTTCTAAAATTTCCAAAGGGTACTTTCCTTTTAGAGAATGGTCCTTTTCAATTTCTCCAAAGGGTACTTTTATCGAAGAAATGGTCCTTTGTAAAGTTTCTATAAGGTACCTATCTACAATGAAGTAGACGAAATGGAAAAACTGAAAGGCATTTTCAAGAGTTCTAGAGGGTATTTTCCTTTTAAGAAAGGCATAGACAAAAAATTTGAAGACCTTGTCCACAAAATTTTTTTCCATAGAAATTGTTAAAAGTAGAAAATCAAAATGAATTCTCTTAGGAGAAAATGCTGAAATAAACGGTCAAAAGGTTGATAAGTGTGGGAAAAAAGGCCCGTAGGAAATAAAGTTTGAAAGAATTAGTTCCATCAGAAAAAGTGTCTAAGGAAAATATCTCGAATGAATGAGAAGGGTGATGGCTTACAAATGTCAATTTCAAACTATGAAAAATAACTATTGGTGTCAAAAGGCTTGGCAAGAGCCTAAGGGAAAATGTGGAGGTAATAAATAGTAGAATATTGATCATTTAGTGCACAGACAAAGAAAGCAAAAAGTGGACAGGTCGATGGTTTGAGTTATTGCTAGTAGCCAACCAAATCAAAGAGTTTCCATGAAATTAACAAACATAGGTGTCTAAAGGATGACTGGTAGTTAGGAAAAACATTCTATAACTATCACAATGAGTTCTATTTCCATCAAGCAGTGTTATGTGTTGACTCTCCTATTTTCAATTTCAAATATTCATGGATGGTCTTTGATGGAAGTAATTTCCTATGCTAATTTTGAAGGTTTTATGCCACTTTTTACCATTCTCATGACTTATTTTGGACAATTAGACCTCTTGACATGGCATGACTCACCTCACTCCTCTTTCACATGTAATTATAACTGATCTTCTCAAGGTGACACATGTCTGAGTGACCTTTGGACTTCTTTTATTTGATTCTTCTCTCAAAAGCTATATATATGCATTATTTTCGATCTTTTAGGAGCCTCCGTTGGTTATTGGGAAAAATCTAGCTAGATTTTTACTTGAATAACTCTTGAAGAAATATAAAAGTATTTTTGCTAGTCATATGTTGTAATATCGAGTAATGACTTGAATCTTGTTGGTCTAGTCTAGTGAGAGATTGTATTTTCTATCTTGTACTCTTATGGTCTACCAATTTGTAGAAAGGAGATTGTTGCAAGTCTTTTATAGTATTCTTTTCTAAGTTTCAAGATATCCTAGAATTGGTACATGATTGTATCCCTCTTTAGAATAATTCATTCCCTTCCTAAGAATCATATACCTTCTTGAATCTAGCATATGAAACATTAATGTAGTAATGAATCCTGAGTTGTTAGTCTTATGTGAGAAACACCTTATTTGTCTTTAAGTAGTGGTTTTAGTCAATTAAGAGGACATTATACATTGGTGCATCATCACTTGGTTTTTTAGTTATTTTCCTTAACCCTTTTCATATATAATTGATAGGTTAGAAAGAGCTTTAAAAGTGCATCAAGGGGAGCTAACCCCTTATCTAGAGATTCATCTCAACAAAATTGTCACCCGATGACTCCATTATGCCACTTGGATGAGGAGAGTTGATGATATCCTCAAGGGTGTGAATCCAAGTGTCAATAGTTATCTTAGACAAGGTACTAGAAAATAGTGAGATGGAACCTGAATCACCTCTAGATGGAGTCCCAAATATTTTCCTTGATGAATGGGCCTCTGATTTACATGAACATGATCCCTACAAGTTAATTAAAGAAAAAAAACTTGTCTTTATTTTATTAAAAATGATGCATCAATTCCAACATTGATAAAAGATGATCAACCTAGTGATAAAATGTGGTAACTATATTTTGATGGATCTAGGAACAAATATGGCACTAGAGCTAGAATGATGTTAATTTCTCCATCCAATCAAAGGTATTTATCTTCTCTCAAGTTTTAGTGTGGTTTTTCCAATAATGTTACTAAATATGAATCACTAGTACATGGTTTTTAAGGAGAAATAAGATGAAGGTTAATTCTTTACAAGTCTTTGGAAATAGTGAACTAATAGTTCACCAAGTAAGGAGACTTAATACATGCAAAAAACCACTACCAATATCCTATAAGCATAGAGTATGGGACCTAGCTAAATAATTTTAAGCCTTCAATATTTAGGCCATATAAAGAAATTAGAACAAACATGCAGAGATGATGGCTATTATTAGGTTACAATTCAGTATCCTAGATGATATAAAAAGGGAAAAGATTCAATCATATATCAAGGTAGTTGTGAGACCTTCTATCCTAGATAACCATGATAATTGGCAAGTATTTGAAGATTATAATTAGATTGTTAGATTTTTACAAGAGGAAGCTAAATTCTCCTCCAGGAACTAAGACAAACATTTATATTAGTATGATGACCAGATTATGCAATTAAAGACAAATAAGTTGCCTAAAGGGCTGGTCACCTTGAAAAAATATTCAACAGAGATGATGAATTGAGAAAAGAAATTTTTTCTTTATCAACCAAGGAATAACACTACATAAATGTGGAGATTGCTATTGGCAAGAGTTTAAAGCTAGACAAAGTTTGAACATCTTCAAATAAAGAAGATTTTATTAAGTTATGTTCAAGTTGTAGATGTCTTTGCATGGCAGTATAGTGAACTTAAAGGATTTGATACAAGTATAGCTCAACATACCATTGAGTTAGAGGATGAGACTAGGCTAGTTAGACAAAGGCAAAGGTAGATTAATCCAAAGCTTGAACCTCTAATGAGAGCTGATCTGCATAAGCTCATTAAGTCAACTATAATGTTTCCAATTAAATACTCAACTTGGGTGGCAAACCTTGTTTTAATATGGAAGAAGAATGGTGAAATAAGACTATGTGTTGACTTCCTTGACTTGAACAAGGCTTATCTTAAAGACCACTACCCATTACCATCAACACAATATATTTTATAGCTAGTTTTAGGTTTATAAAGGTTCTCTTTGTTAAATGGCTATAGTGGATATAACCAAATTTTAGTCAAAGAAGAAGATCAATAAAAAATAGCCTTCACCACAAAGTGGGGGATGTTTACATACAAAAAGATGCCTTTTGGTTTATCATATGCTGGAGCCACTTTTTAGAAGGCTATGGACATGGGATTTTAGGGTTTCATCAATAAGTTTATTTTTGTTTATCTAGATGACATAACAATATTATCTAATAGTACATATGAGCATATGATTCATCTTAGATAAGTGTTTGAAAGGTGCAGGGAATTTGGAGTGTCTTTGAACCCAAAAAAGTGCGTTTTATCTGATCATGAAGGTAGGCTTCTTAGACATATAATTTAAAAAAATGGTACTAGCTTAGATCATAATAGAATAGAATCAATTCTTTATCTTTAATTGCCTAAACATAAGAAAGCCTGGCAAAGATTTCTAGGCAAGATTAACTTCATAAGGAGATACATTTTAAATTTTGCTACTTTAGCTAGGCCACTCACAACCATGATAAATAAGGGTAAGAGTTTCAATTGGTCTAAATAAAGAGTAATAAGTTTTGAAGAAATAAATAAAGCTATAACTAGTGCTCCTACACTCTTAAAACCTAATTTTACAAAAGATTTCTTCTTGTAAAACTATGATAACATTGACACAATTTTAGGTATTCTCATACAACAGAATAAAGAGACTTTAGAGTAACTAATAGCCTTGTTCAGTCAAGGCTTAGAGGAATGTGAAATGAGGTATTATTTTTTTGAGAATCATGTTCTTTCAGTCATAATGTCTCTTAAAAATTTTAGCTACTTGCTGTCCAATAATAAGATACATTTGATGGTTACACATCCAAGTGTTAAAGATTTTCTTCTGAAAAAAGATATAAATGATAAGAGAGTTAGTTGGATAACCAAGGTCATGAAATATTACATTGATATAAAAGTCACAAATCTCATTAGAGGCAAAGGACTTTGTGAACATCTAGCCCAAGACTTGCAAGAGACTAATGAACTGGTTATGGTGTCAAATGATGAAAAACTTACAAGTGATCAGACCTCATCTTCGATCTAGTTTAAGGATTTGGTAAGGTATTTATAGGATGGTGTTTATCCTTCTCATCTCACTCCTTCAATGAGGAGATATTTTAGATTGCAATAAATTCCTTTTTTCCTTGTTGAAAATATATTTTTCAGAAAGGATCTCAATGGCATACTGGTAAGATGCATAGAACCAGGTCAAATATAGAGGTTACTTGAGCAATTCCATGATAGACATGGTGGAGGACATCACTCAATAAGGATTATAGTCCACAATATAATAAGAGGTGGGTATTACTTGCCAAGTTTATATGGTGACTATCATACATGGGTTAGGAAATGCAGATAGTGTGCCATGTTTGTTGGAAAGGTGAATCTTGCAACCCTACCTCTCCACCAATTTTAGTTAATCAACCATTTTTCCAATGGGGATTAGAATTTATTGGTGTTATCAACCCCACTTCAAGCTCAAAGCATAGGTGGATCCTAACTACCACAAATTATTTTACCAGATGGATAGAGGTAGTAGCATTAAAAGAAGCCAATAAAACTAGTGTTTTGGACTTATATGAAGGTTTGATTAACAATTTGGGGTCCCTTAAACTATAATTTCTGATAATTCTATGGATTTTATAGGATCTAAGATCAGTCAATGGGCAGTTTAACATAGTGTTTTCCTTAGTACCTCATCAAACTATTATCCATAAGGTAATGGACTTGCTGAGTCTACCAATAAGTATTTTTTAAAGATCATTAGGAAGAATATAGAAGACAATCAAAGATAATGGCATCTCAAATTAAATTCAAATATATGGGTTGATATGATCACCTATAAGAGATCAATTGCCAATTTTCCATACAAGCTAGTATATGGTAAGGACGCAAGAATACCTATTTCTCTTGAATTCCATACTTTAGAATTAATGCATCAGCTTGAGATATTAGAGAGTGAGCCAATGGAAATAAGATATGCTAAGCTCATGGAGCTATAGGATACAAGGCATCAGTCAATGTTGGCCATGGAGGCCCATCAAGTAATGACAAAGAGATATTTTGATAAAGGAACTAGTTCAAGAGCTTTCCAAGAAGGAGATTTGGTCCTCAAGTGAGATGAGGATAGAGCTAAGCAATTAAAGCACACAAAATTTGATTCTTTCTAGAGTGGTCCATTTACAATCTCTAGATGCAAGTCCTACAATGTTTTCTAGCTCACAAGGATGAATGGTGAAGAGCTTCTTATCCTAGTCAATGGGATACATCTCAAACACTACTATTAAGGAAATCTATGTCCCCTGTACATAGTTAGTTGTTACTTTTTTTCTCTAAGTATTTTTATAACACATTAGTTATTTTCATTTCTATTTTATCCTAGCTAAGTGCTTCTTTTTCACAGTTGTTTAATAATTTAGCTACCTTTACATTTTAGATTAGTTTCCCTACTTTCTATTTTTTCTTTCCTTGTTTGTTGGAATTCTATCTTTGAAATTCAAGAGACTATCTTGTAGTCATGTAAATGTTTCATGTATTATCTGTTATGAGTTAAAAGTCATGCATATGCTCTGAGTTCTCAAACATAGCAAACATGCTACCTAGCCAAGTCACCAAAGATGTTGACCAAATTTGGTCTACATATTAAAAATGTGCTTAGTCCAAGATTTTAGTGGAAGGATCAGGATCCTAAGGTTAGAATGGTCCAATGATTCAATGTGAACAAATTTATAGATGGAATAAGTGGACCCAATGAGATCATGTAGAGTGCAAAGCTTTTAAAACACTTTAAGATCACTTAAAGTGTAAGTTGTCAATTTCTAAAGGATGAGTCTAGAGTGTTATAGAGACCCTATGGGATGTAAAGGGTACTTAGAATAAGTATGGAAGTACATGGCTTTCATTTTTTTATTCATTGTGTTCATCTAGGCATCTTGGGTCTAGTGACATATCAACAAAATAAGGCACTTTATTGATATCACCATTGCCACATGTGGATGAGTCAAAGAAAATTTGTCATATGGGTTTGTTCCCATTTGTGCCAAGTTTATATGCACCAAGTTTTAGGTCCTCTAACAAAGCACATCAAAAGTTATGGAGATCCAATGTTGTCCTCTTAGCCAAATTCCACTATTTTTCCCATAACCATTTTCATGAGGTCCTAATAGAGGCAAGTGAGTATCTTCATAAAGCTATATATCGCACATGTAGTAGTTGTAGAGGAATTTGGTCATATGGGTTTATTCACATTTGTGATAAGAATATATGAACTAAGTTCTAGATCCTCCATCTAAGCACAAATAGAGTGATGCATGTGCAAAGTTAGCTCCTCAATCAGATTTCACTAAGTTTTCCATACTTAGCCAAATGAGCTCGACTGTTGCCAAGATGTCATGTAAGAGTGATTAGACTAGTCAAATTGAGAATTTCATATCTTCACTCAGAAGGCTTATAGGACCATTAAATCAAATGGGTTCATCCCTTTCAGTCTCAAAAACATCTCTAGAAAATTTTATCCCTCCATGATCCTCACACTTCAAGATATAAATCTACAAAGTTAGTCAAAAAGCATAAAATGGTCACACAGATGTCAAGTTTTAGATAGAGCAAAGGAAATCCATTTAGGATTAAATTTTATGGTCATATAAACATCAATAATGGTCATGCAAACATTATTTTATGGGAGTGAGGACATTAATTTTAAGATCATGAACTAGCCATTGGCTTTCAAATAGTGGCTCCCAACAGATCAATGGTTGTCATTTGATCAAAAATTTAGATGTAATGATGAGCATAGGTCAAAAAGGTAAGAGGATCCAAAGAAAAAATGTGTGAATGAAAAGTGGCATAGACATATTCAGTTGGTATAAGATTGATGGCTTGTAGACTTTTGTACACAGACATATCAACAGAGTGAGGCAAAGTTTATAAGTCAGTGTATGTATGGAACTAATGAGCATAAAGATAGTTTGGAATCATGTAGATAGTACAAGTTGGAAATTGATAGAAAATAATCAAAATAAAGCTTAGGACATTTTTGATAAAAGTCAAAGAGGTTATTTTTGACCCAAGCAAAGCAAATGTCAAGGCGCTGAGCTTGAAGGTGAAATAGGGTTGAACTAGGACCACATTTTAGAGACCAAACATTATAAGTAGAGATTCATATAGGTATAATAGATATTTTATACCAGATACAAAATTAGAATATGGACTAGTGTTTGTGAAGAAAATTCCAACAGTCGTAGGTTTTCATAAATATTTTGACTATGTGAAAACTAATGGTCTAATCTTGGTTTTCACCTATAGTAAACCTATGTTATATATAAGAGAAAATGTAGACCATAAATATGTGTCTCACCTATCATCATGGTCAAATTTTCAAGTAAAGTTGGACACCTAATGTAGATGTGGCACATTTTAGTCATTTCCAAGACATGATCCTCATCAATAAATCAAGTAGATAATGACATGGTTATAAGAAAAGACCTGGTGGTTGGATAAGGACAATGGACATTTAATTATTTTATAGAATTTGTTCCTTGTTAAGATCCTAAGTTAGCATCCTTGAGAGTGCTAATACATTAAAATTAGTTGGGCCTTTTTCAATGCACATATCTCTCTCTATTTTTCTTTTCTATAAGTATAGGATTCTAAGCCTTAAACTTGATCTCTCTATCCCTCTTTTTGGTATGACAAAACTCTATCAAAATTTGTACTATCACACCTTTTGATGCAATAAAGATTGAATTCCATATTTTTTCCAAGCTAGATTGAAGTGTGTTCCATGAATTCATGCATTGTGGTTAAGTGAATGTATGTTCCTTGCTTATGTTTGAGTTTTTATCACCTTCAAGAAGTGCTTAGTATTTCTTACAGGTCATTATAAGTGTAATTTAGAGTTTATTATCTAGCTTGAAAGTGGATATTTTCCCTCTATTTCTATTTTGGAAATTGATTAATGCCTTATTCTAAAATATTTATGTGAGATTGATGTTATTTGGTCTTGAAAGTGCTCATAGAGTATATTGTGTGAGTTTGAGTGATCAAATCATTGGTGCATCACCACTTTTACATAATTTATAAGTTTTGTCAAATCTCTCTCCCTTTTCCAAGTAGGTGCTAGTTTAGGTTTAGTGTAGGTGATAGATCCATAAGGAAGCTGAACTTCTCTGAAGGTTTGATCCATCATTAGGATACCCATAGCCTATGATTAGTCCCATGTTGGACTAGATTTGAGTATGCAGATCTGGATAATCCCCTCCTCAACTAAAGTACAAATCTAATACCCCAAAAAATACCTTTAATCAGCATTGTATACTCAATTAATCAATTATATGCATGTTTCATTGTCACATCTATCTAGACATACTTAATATGAATTTTTATTTACACATGCATCTTACATTATTACTATGATCAGCTTACATACACAATGATTCCATGTTTTCCCATTTTATCATTATTACTTAGATTTCCATTTTTACATCACAACAACCTATTACATAACCTTTTATTTTGTTAAGTTATATGCAAGCTCAACAAATCACCTCAAAATATGGGGCATTCATATAGGTTTGTCTTAGATACTAGATTGTCCATATTAGTACACAAACAAGATTTAATAGATATTACACAATTGACACAATTTAGAATAAAAAAATACATAGAAAGTCATTTTGGACAAGAACACCACATTGGATAGGAGAACACTACTCTAGTTTCCTTCCTGGCACTGTTGTCCAAATGCCTAAAAAAATAGTCATTTCCAGGATTTCTTAGATCCTCATTTTACCTAGAACAATACTCAATAGTTTTATAATCTTAGTTTACAAATTTACTCAAAATTACTTAGTTTGTCTTAAATTTTCCTAGTTTGGGGGTAATCATGCACGACATGTTTTTCCAAGTTAGCACATCAGTTTACTTAGAATCACTATTATTTTACTTAGTCGTAGAATCTATACACACCAAATATTAGTTAGGGGCATGTTCACAACACATTATTTCCTCATTGCTTATTTTTTTGCACCAATATTGCATTTGGAATAAAAAATTCATGTCATTCTCCACATTGTATAAAATATACCTAGATCATACTTAGTATTTTTACTATAATTAAACCTTATTCCATATTTAGTGGTTGGTTTGTTATTTGCACCAGTATTTACACTAGTTTTTGTGCTAGTTTTTACACTATAAATCTCTATTAGGATTCATACAAGGATTATAAACTATTTCACTACTTTGGGTAGATGATGATGAATTCAAACACATATTAAATTATTAATCACACCCACTTATTGATGAGGATTGGGGCATGCACAGTCAAATCCATGCTATTTAGTGTTAATGAGACTACAAGTGTATAACCTACCATAATTACTAGATTTGTACTAGTTTTTACACCAAAAAATCACAATGGTTCACATACTCAATCAAGTGTATTAATTCCTTGTCACTCTCTAGTTCATTATATTTCACTTTTTGATATTCATCTTAAGTAAACACTGAGATTACATATGTTTCAATGTAGGTTTTTGCATGGATCACAGTTCAACATTATGGCCTACCTCTAGGACTCCTCTTCACATGTAAGTTCGCATATGCACTCTTTTTTCCTTTTAGTAATTTAAATTTTAATACATTACTAGAATAAAATGGGGGAAAATATACACACATAAATTAACATTTAAGCTAAAATCATGCACTTATTACCACTCTCTTACACACTTAAATCTAGACCTATCTTAGATCCCTTTTTAATCACTTTCAACCACCTTGTACACTCCTCTAAGATGAGACATGACCCCCAAATGTACTCATTCCTATTGTTATCAACCTTATACATCTTATATTACCTACCTAACCCTATATATTATGAAATCATCCATTGGACAAGAACACCCTAGGGGACTATAGTGTAATGCTTTATTGTTCTTGCCTCCTTTCATGTCTTACCACCCAATAATGGCTAATTTGTTTAAAAAAATGCTATAGGAAGGTTGGCCTATGTCCCTAATGAGCCCCATTCAAAGAATTTCCAACTATATGACTATATAAATACTTTTCAAACCATTTTGGAGGGGGTGAATCCACATCAAGAAGCATCAAAATCATAATTACATATTGAGAGCCAAGTACCTATTTCTTGAAGTTCTAATTATATACAAACCTAGGAGCCCATAGCTCAATTATGAATATATATTATTGGTAACAAGTCATGGTTAAGGCACTTAATTAAACCAATATTGCACCAACATATAAAATATTACACCAATTATTCACACACCATCATAGCATGGAATAACTACATGAAGTTTGATCCCTCATCACAGTATTGGTATGTAGTCAACACTCAACACATGGGGTGTTGAGGTCTTACCAAACTTCAACTATTAACCTATTTTTACCCATTGATTTGCATTTATCTTAACATGTCAAGGATTTAGGGGTTTTAAATGAAATTCAGTCATATAATGGTCTCCACAAGTAATTACAAACCTATACAACATACATAACCTCTATATATGAAGGCATATAAAACCCAAAAAGCTTGATTTCCTGACTCTAAGAGGAAAGTAACACCCCATATGGGACAAGAGTGACCCTCCTCTAGTTTTATATTCCTAATGCTATTGTATAGACCTAGATACAACTCAAGATTCCTAATTCTTCTCATCAAATCTCCCTACACAACAAATTTTAGCCTTTAATTCCTCTCATAGATGGATTTTCTAACCAAGTATTTATTTCTCATTACACTTTGCTATTTTAGTAAGTTTCCAGAATATGGTAGTTCTAAATTAGTGAATGCTATTATTATTATATTATTCTCTTAATTTTGCATAGTAGTAATGCCACTTAGGGTTTTCATAAATCCTAACTTTGATAAACACTCTCCTTCCACATTTTATTCATATGTTAGCTCATACTTCTATAAGTAAAATGACAAAGGGGCATGTTGTGAATTAAATGGGTTGGAATATTTCTTAGTGTCACCATCAAGTCTTTTATCATCAATTGTGTGAATTTTAAGAAATTATGGGTGTTTTTCTTTGTGAAATTTCTATTCCTTTATTTCCTCACCCTCCTCCTCTCTTTGTTCTTATTATCCTTTACTTCCACTTATATTTTATCTTCTCCATCATCCTTATATTTTGTTTCTCTTTCATCCTTTTCTCCCTCATCACCTACATTAACCTCTTCCTTTTTATGATCTTATTCTTCTATATATTTTGTGTAGAAATATTTCAACCCATCTAACACCATTTCCTTATACAATACTTCAATTTTTTTAATGTTCACATATTCATCATGTTGTTTCATGCTTATATCCACATCCATGGTGTCATATTATATATGATCTCTTATTCTAAGGGCCCTTCAGAGTTAGATTATTATTTATAGTTGTATGTGACGGCATCTAATTAATTAATTGCCAAATCATTTTCCTTATATGCTTCTATGATTGATATATCTATCTTTGTATAAAATTTAGTGTTATCCTTTGTTATTTATGACTTTGTTTATGAATGGGTAAAATGTTATAGTGATGAAGGTGCAATTTCTATGGTGAAGTGGACTACATTTTTGGGAGATGGAGTTGGTGTGGGTTTTTTGATGGAGATGGAGGTGGTGTGGGATGCCTAGGTTGAGTAAATTGCCTAAGTGGAAGAATGGGACTTTTTTGTGTTGGATACATAAATTTTACAATAGGATTCTTATGTTGTGACTCAACTTGAACTAAAACTCATCATTTCTTAATAAGATAAAAATTATGCTCTTCATCAATCATCATGCACTCTGACCATTCAACTTTGGGTTCAACCTATGTAATGTTTTTATTCCCTTGTGATTTTCTGACCGTTCCTATAGATGAAGCTTTGGTATGTAGCTGGTTATGTTACACAATATTTTATTTCTTTGAAATTAGGGGGGACCTCTACATTTTCCACATACCATGTTACACAATATTTTATTTCTTTGAAATTAGGGGGACTTCCACATTTTCCATTTTATCTATGATAAATTTAGCTCAACAATTATTCTCTACAACTACATTCTCTTGTTCAGTCTAATGCTCACATTTATTCTTCCATATATTAAGTGTATATGAAATATTTCACAAGTATTGGCTCTCTTTTAACCAACTAGGGATCAATCATGTTTGAATAATCATTTGACTCACTCTAATCACTGAGTGCCAATCTCCTTGGGTACTTTATCAACACTTTAAGTAGCAAAATATCTTCCATAAATATAAATGTTGTTGAATTTAATTTGTTGTGAATTATATACCCTTTTTATTTTACTCTAAAAATAACATGTTGAAGATCCATGTGACAATCTGAGCCATCTAGACATGGTGTCTCATTACAAAAAAATGCATAATTTTCATATAATGTTGGAAAAAATCTTTGTATGCACCATTCATCACTAAAATATTTGATCATGTTGGAAAACCACATATCCATTTTTATTTTTAAAACTTGATGTTTGGGCCATCACAAAAGTGATTGATGTATTTTTTAGTAGGATAATTTCCCACAATAGGTGGAACTAAATATGACTATTTTAACCATCCAAAACACCAATCTAAATCACCAAAAAAATAAGGATTATACCCCATCTGAACGTATCAACATATATGTGGGATAATTTGAAAATCTTAATAATATCATCACTAATAAAATGGAAATGTTTAATTGCACATTTTTTGTGCCCATGTGTATACAATTTAAAGGAATGACTTATTTATGATTTCCACCTCTCAGTCCCACAAACATTTTACTTACTAGTTAGACAACTACCCTAATGGATTTATTATCCAAGTTATCAATATGAAATGTGTATTTCTCCTTTTTATAATTTAATAATTTGGCTACTTTATCTATCTCATTATTATTATTATTATTATTATTATCTATCATAATTTTCATGTCTTCATTTGAGAAAGGTAGGCTTTTAGATGTAATTATGTGATAGGGGGATATCTTCATGTCGTGTTTGACAAAATACAACCTATCTTTGTGAACATACAAGAGAATTAATCAAACCATTTTATAAAGTTTTATAAATAATGGTATTTTAAATAACTATAAAATACCAATTTCATCTAATGCTATTTTGATGCACACGTTAGATGCCATCATCCTATTTACACCTATACTTTGACTATCCATTATGAAATCCCTATTCAACTTGTTATTTAACACATGGTGGTTTTAATATTATATTTTTTACTCACACACCTTTGATACATATTCCTCTCCTTGTAGATAAGAGTCATGGAATTATAACTCTATGAATTACACCTGCATCTCTTCATTCTTAGTTTTCAATTATTTTGTAGTCTCCTCCTTGATAACAACCAAGTCACTCCATTTTAGATCCACAAACCATGTGTGTTTGTTCCTACTCTAGAATCATGGTTCTAAATCTACTTTGGTACACCCTTGGATTATTGGTCATAATAAAACTCCTAATTTTGTCTTTAGATATGGGTTTTTTTAGATTTAATTGTGGCTGCCCACCTCTACAACCTTCAAAAAATTATTTCACCTCTTTCTTGCTTTCTTCACTCAAAGTCTACTTGCAATCACTCCAAAATACTATTTGGCCTTAAATTATAATGTCAAACACCTTAATTTTCATAAAAATTATGTAAATTTTCTTTCTCCAATGCTATTTATTCACCATGTGTTTTTTGGCTTAAAATATATTTCATAGTGACAAGTAATGAAAACAACCTACAAAAGATAATTTATAATCCCCATCGATGTTTAAATTTACTTAATGGTACATTTTACACTAGTACTATCTCTTTCATACCTTTGCATTAAATCTTGGTGATGTCATCTTTGCATAAATCCATTTAGGCATGAGTTATGCCTATACCTATTTCATGTGTTCTTGGGTGAAACACATATCCATTTTTTTTTCACCCCTATGCCCTATAAACCTCACATATCTAGATACATGGTCAATTTTGTGTGCACATTCACTAATCTTCTTTTGTGATGTTTTTGAGCCTTTTCCATAATACCCCACACTAAAATTTTGCATCGTCCTTGAGTGCATAAATTTATTTACCCTATTTTGTGTTCCCATGTGTTTTGCATATATCTATTTAAATTATTTTATTTTTACATGTTCCATTTCCATCTTTAACATTTTTAAATTTATGTTCTCAATAGGTGTGATGATGGGTAATACGAACCTCTTATTGAAAATTATGCGTGATGGTAAATTATTATTGTCTTATTAAATAAACTAAATTATTATTGTCTTTTTGAATAAAGTAAATGTTAATTTGACACACAACCATACTTGAAAATATTAAAATCCTTAACAAATATAACTTAATATAAAAATCAAAGATAAAATTATTACTGCATAAAAATGTCTGATGACACATTCCCAAAAAACATAGACATCTGGCATAAGGATATCAATTTAATCCCTTACTTGATTCATATAAATAGTTTTACAAGCTTGTATTATTCATTACCAAACCTAATGGTGCAATACAAACTATTTACAGTTATTTACAATAAACAAACCTACAACTAAACTAGAAAAAATAATGAAATTAAATTACATGGCATACACCTTATTCTTGAATGGATCATTGAAAAATTACATATTGTAGGGATTGATGCTACTTTATTTAAAATGCCCAAAGATCATTTCATCATTTAAAATTCATAATTTACATACACTATTTCTAGAATGTCATGTATAATAAAGGGCCCCATCCAATGGATCTATAACTTTATAAGATGTTTGGCATACTTAAAATCATATAAAACTATATGGTCACCCTTGTATTTTTTTCATAGATATGTTTATCATGCGAGGCTTTTGCCTAGCCATTTTGACCTCTTAAATCCATTTTCAAAGAACATATATTTTGAGCTTCATGAGATTTTACAATCGCACATCCAAATACTCATTATTATCAAGCTTCTTGATGTGTGAAATTCAAAAGTCACCAAAAATTCTCCTAGAAAAGTGATTTATTTTCAAAATACCAATTGAAAGGGCATGAACTTGTTTAGTCTCTTGTAGGTGACCCTGCACGCCCATTAAACTACATAAACCTAATCATCTAAATATTTGTGCCCTAAATTACAATTTTTTGTCAAGGTGGTGATAAGTATCTTATTGAAATATTCAATGGTACCATTTGACTATGGTTGATATGGAGTAATTTTAGGGTGTAAAACCATGAATTATGCAAGAATAATGTACTTTTTTTCATTCAAAAAGTGCACATCTCAATCATTGGTAAGGCTCAAGGGGAACCCTTTTTCATTCAAAAGTTCACATCTCAGTATTTGATAAGGCTTAAGGGGAACCCATAATTAATTATAATACTATTTCATAGGAAGAATGTTACAATACTTATGGTATAATTCTTTGTTGCAACCACATCTACCCACTTTTTTAGATAATATTTGGCTGTGATAATGTAATGCACTTTGATCCTTAGTGTAATTAGAGAGGTTGGTCCAAAAAAATCAACTACCCATTTCTCAAATGTATCCTTAGTAGTGATATGAACTAGTAACATCTCATATATTTGGTTGGGTTTTCATCATAATAGCATCAAAGTGCATAGAAACCCAAATAGCATCATATACATAGTTGAAACAATCTATTCCTTCATGTCCCTCAATTAATAACTTTATGCACTAATTATCCATAATTAACCTACATATGACCTTATATCACCCCATTTTATCTAGTTTCATGCTAATGAATTAGTACAAAGTAATTCAAACTACCAATTTTTTATTTTATTTTGACTTCTAATCACTATAGGAAATGCCCAAAATGAGAAAAGTGACAATCTTATTTAACTCCTCATGGAAAATCTACAACTTGTAAATATAATAGTCACACATGCCATATTAGATATTTTTATAATATTATCTCAAAATGATCTACAAAAATTGATATGAACCATAATTTTACGTGCCAATATTTACAATCACATAGAACCAAAACTCCTAAGAAAGGAAATACCATGAAATGCACTGATGTAGGGCTAGTTTATTAATGATTACATTAATGCCTCATGTTTAGTGAATAAAATATTGATGTGGTGATAAGATACTATCATTTTTTTGGAGTGTGTACACCATTACAAGGGTTTAATGCTGGGTGGTTGTCTAGTTACACTTAGTCAAGGTGAGATCACTACTTGTAATGTAAAAAGGTGGTATAATTTTTCATCACTTTGTTGTACTAAGATAACATTGATGGCTAATCCTAACACATCAATATGGAAACATGAGTATTATAGTTTGAGAACATCAATATTGGTATGCAATTAAGATTCTACTTCAAGGTATCAAACACATGGTAGTTATTTTCCATCCAAATGATTGGATAATATTTATATAATAATTATTCCAATGGTGATGAAATATTTTCATAATTCTAAATGAACTTGTGATATTAGGCTGTATGGCCCAAAAAACACATATACATAAATATGAGTGTTTGACACTTCCAAATATAATGTGATCATAATTTTGGATAGATATATGAGCATTCCTTCCTTGAAAATGACATGACCATGTAATATCTTGAAAGATGTCATAAAAACACATTTATTTAGGTTGATTAAGATCTATATTTATTAACAATGTTAAAATATTAAGTATAGGTTAGTGTGATGCTATTTTACCAATCCATAAATGTACCAATCATCAAGATATACTTGAAGGAAATGATGGATAAATTATTTGAATGCAAAAACCACAACATGAAAGAATAAAAATAGAACATTTTTAGCCCAAAGGGCATCCCATTATACATGAAGGATCCTCATTATTTTATAAATGTTATCTTTAGATTGTCTTCATCCACAATTTAAATTTGATGGTATCCAAAAAAAAACACTAGTATAGGTATATATTTCATATCCTACTATGCCTAATATGATCTCTTTAGTGAAACAAGTTGGAAATGAATTAGTGATGCATAATTTATTTAGTAATATAAAATTATCACATCATTATGTGCTCATATTTCCTTATTCTTATCACCATATGGCTCACCCAATTAGAATTGTTGACATGATAAATAACTCTAGTGGCCAACATATTGCATATTTCCTCTATAATATTTTTGTGCCAATTGCGATTGATTATATATAGTATTTTATTAACCAATATTGAGACAATAAATAACTTAATTTTCATCTTCTCGAAGGAGGGGAACACACATTTCATTTATTTATAACTATGCATGAAGATATCTTGGTACACCTATAAAAACTTAATGATTTGGGCCAACTCTTCATCAAATGAATAATTATGATATATAGTTCTTCCTCTATCCTAAAGTTCACATGTTATTTTGAGTGATCATAGTAATACTTGTGTTAATGCCCTTGCATGTCTATAAATTTACATGTTCCATAATAAGTTTATACCTTCAGGTGATCAATAATATCTCTACGGTGTGTTTTCCTTGACTGAGTGTACCACCTTATCTTTATTGCACTTATATCACCAATTTCATTCCATCCATACCCCATTGTTATTCTCACTATAAATGATGTTAACATTGTATTATTTGAGAATCTTTAGTATCATAAGACCACTATTGATGTGCATTATCCTTATAATGGTTTGATACATCAATAAAAAAATTAATAATGTTTAGGCCTAAGTATAGATAAGGAAATCACATTGATAAAAGTGGACTTCACTCCCTCCCACTTAGAAATATCTTAGTGTGTATAAAAAATAACATACTAGGCACGAGCCAAAGTTCTTAATGTTCCATAAAATACAGGAAATCATAGTCTTATTAGAAGATGGTTGTAATTGACATCAACACTTCCTCACAACTTTGGAGATGCATTTTTGGGGAATAACTCCCACCATAATGAGGTAATATATGCTTGATATTTATTATATAAAAATGGATGCAAATGGATTCCTTGGTAATGAATCATGTTTTAAGGGTGTTATTGCACATTGACCACTAATGCATGGTTATTATTTTTGAAGCATAAAATAATGCATGCATCTAACCTTTCTACTTTGGTATAATTCATCCATGTCATTTACATATTCAATTGCATTTTGTAATATATCATAATGTAGAAGCACTGCAAGCTTCTCCTTGCTCATTTTGAACACCCTTTTCATCTTTTGAGTGATGTGCATAACCCAAACCTTTGTGATGAAAGTATGGTTCTGATTATCCAAAATTTTATTCATGGGCTTGCACATACAAATTTGTGTTTGAGTTTAATTCACAATGAGACACTTTTTCCTAGTAACCTCATAGGACTAATATACCTAATGACCACAAGAAACACTAGTGTCAGAGAGTAATTTGTGTTGCCAAAACTTAATACTCCTTCACTAACAACATCTATATGCTCTATGTATTGCATAGGATTTTATAGATATATTCACTTCCTCATCAATATCTATGTTTTTAACATAGGCTAGTCTATCTTCATTGTCAATGGGGATAACCACACATTGTTCCCTATTTTTAATACTCATATAAGACTCTTTAAATCACAAGTATACATGTTTTACATACACCATGAACTATCAAGAAACACTTTTTAGTTTAAAGTTTCAGCTAATTCAAAATGTGCACAAAAATTCATTCCCATAAATAATCAAATACATTCTTGATAATACTCAAATTTTGTGCATGGGTTTTATTTTCCAAAAAATAACATGCTATGATGGCCTTAATGTAGGGATTCCCATTCTCCCCCAAATCTAATATGTGGGATTTTTTAACTCAACTATTGTGTCTTGAGGATGTCAGAAACCAACCAACCATCTATAGTTTCATCAATTAACAACTATTTGTCATAGCCAATGTTTTGTGCAATCATTACTTCATGCCCACTTGCTTGGTGTGACATAAGTGATTTTTTGGTTCCCATAGTATGATGAATCAACCAATTCTTGATCATGGGGATTATTCCCTCTTATAAAAATAGAGTCAAAATATCATAAAGGTCATTATATGCCATTTATTCCCAAGCCTTTTGTTGTAATGCTTCTCTATATTTGGCCTCTAAATCTTGAGCACACTAGATCTCACCTTGTAAGTTGTGTATCACATCCATTACTTATTATAATATTAAATATTATCATATGATGCTAGGATAATAATTAATGTAATGTTCCACGTGATGGAATTTCTCCCCCATTTTGGCTTCGTATCCTAGTAAAAAAATTCACTTGGGGTTGTCGATGCCCATAGCTAGGTTGTTATCTTGTTTCATGTCATGACATTTAAATTTGGTTATTATGGTGGTTTATTACCTCCATCCTTTGGGATTAATTATTACCATAGGTGCACGATGTAGATAACCCCTACTTCATTTTTAGATTTATCAGTTTTTGTCAGTTCCATATAAAGATGTAGGCATTCTTTAAGTCTGATCTCATCTTAACAGTACCAACAAGCAGGAAACTTCAAAAAATCTCTTTGGTAGTGGTATTATGAACTAATATTATATCATGTTTGAGGAGTAAATAATATACCAATGTTTCAACCACATCATTCTTGGTTAGGGTATTGTACCACATAGCATATTTGGTCCTTATTTGGAGGGTTAATTGTTATTTTTAACTCCACATTCACACACTTCATGGATTTTATCGATCACCTAAAAATCCTTAGTATTGTGGGTGGAGGCCTCACATATTTTTTATTATAAGGATACAATTATCTATATCACTCTCTAAAGTAATGAATTTTTTTACACATCATAGTCCCCATGCAAAATCTTAAAAGACTTAAGCAATGACTTAACATTGTGTCAAGGGCACTTATTATAGAAATAATTTGATGTCCAAATTTTGTAATTTTAAATTCATTTAAGAATGCCTCCTTTAGCTATTAATAATAAAAATGGATTGGTTTAGATCATACTTTTAATAATTGACATGTGTGAAGTCTAAAAAATTGGTTTCAAATTAAGTCACCTTCCTCTTAAGGGTGGTAACACATTTAACATGCCAAATGAGCTCACACTTATGAACATGCATGATGACATTATCTACACTTCAATACTCAGGTATAGTCAATGCCATTTTATAAATAAAATGTTGATGCACTAACATTTATGTAGTTAATATTTGTATGATGGGTGCACTAATTATTTTTTGTGTGATTTAAATTTGGCTACCTCTAGGGTTGATTCCTCTCGTTCCCCCTGTATTTCCTCTTATTTGGGATGGATCTTTTCTTGACCCAAAACTAAGTTGTACCACATATAAATTGACACCTTTGATTACTAATACTTCTCCTATGGTTTTTGTTCCCATGGAAGTATTGCTACTTATCTATGCTGGTGGATTACCACCTCCCATTTGTTAGATTCCATACATGTTTTGGATATTCATTTGCATTGGTTTTTTTAGAACAAGTCTTAAGGGCTTATAAGGTAATAATTATTTTAAAACACTCTTTTATGATTCATGTCTTTGTAAATATACTATTTGAGATAAATAAAATGTATTCCCATCACTACCTTCCATTTGTGAATGAAATGTATGAGTATGTGATTTGGTAAATCATGTGATCATAGGAATCCGTGTTAGTTCAAGCATTAAAAACTCAAATAAACATACTAAAAATTACATTGCTAACCTAGAACTTAGGGAGAGCTTAGTAACAAATGATAAATGAAATCATAACAAAAACATAAAATACTATACCTCGTTTACCTTCCTTGGGAGATCCAAATGCTTTGTTGATTGGCTCGCTTAGCTTGTGCTTTAAGAAGTCTTTAGAAATGGAGGCTATGCAGCTCCTTCTCTCTTTGGCACCTTGGTTTGTGATGTGTCTTGGCTTAAGATTTTGGCATTATAACCTTGCTTGTTAGGCATTTAGGCATTATAACACTACTATTATAAAGTTTTGAAGTCATTTGTGCATGATAACTTTGTACCAAAAGAGCTTATGGATTCAATGGGCAAGGCCTTATATTTATAGCTTTAGGAATTAGCTCTCACCCAAGGTGAGTTAGGGTGGAGTTAAGGCTTGGAATGGGTTCAAAAATAACCTAGGTGAGTCAAATATAACCCCAATAGAGTTAATAGTTGTCAAGTAATTATGATTTGTAATTACTAGGCATGACTCTCCAAAATAGATATTTTAGGATATTTTCAAAGATCTTGAAAACTCATAAAGGCAATGATGAAAGGCTAGGATATTTTGAATTTTTTAAAATTTCCTTTTTTAGATTTTCATTAATTTCAAATGGATAATTAAACTAAGATTTTAATTTGGTTTATCTTATTAATTAATTTTGATTAGCCTTTTATCTCTTTCTAGATTTGATTTAAGTGTGCAAGTGCCCCACTTAATAGGTATATATGCCAAATTAACTGTTGTTATGCTACATGGTGATTAGGGACAAATTCATGAGAGAATTTTATTGTATATGGTAAGATACCTCAATTATGGATGCCTCAACATGTTTTCAAGCATTGATAAATGATGTACAAGAAAATTTGAGACATTTAGTGATTCTTAGGCTTAGTTTAAAATGTTTGGTAGGAATTGGTCTAAAGTCTAGTTAAAATCCAATTGTGGCCAATTTTAGTTGTCTACAATTTTCCCCTATTTAGGAAGGCATTATAAACTAGAGGTACAATAACATCTTCTCAAAGAATGAAAAGATCATAAATTCCTATGACCTCAATGGTAATGTATGAGTTGTAGATGCCACCTCAAGGGAGTGATTGGCAAAGGGGTCAGTGATAAATCCCTCAAAAGGAGGAAATGATGGGTCCAAAAAGATAAAATGGGTGGAAGAGACTGATTTGACCATAAACAACTATAATTAGTGGCATATGGAACTACCTCGATGGGATAAACAAATAGGATGATTTGCCCATAGGCAGTTATAATCAACATAGGTGGGAGAAAAAAGGTAATGATTTAACCAAAGGTGGTTATAATCATTAAAAAAGGCTTAGGGTAATAAGAGACTAATTTTCCCAAAGGTAGTTATAATCAAGAAAAAGGAAAACAATGATTTACACATAGGAGGTTATAATCATTGGTAGGATAAAAATAGGCCCCAGTTGGGTGGATAGAGATAATGGTTTGTGCAAAACCAATTTTAAGAATTATTATAATGAAAGTGTGCCCTAGTTGGGAAGAAGAAACATAATTATTTACCTATAGGTGGTTATAATCATTGGCTCTATGGGTGGGATGATACATAATGATTTTCCCAAAGGTAGTTAGAATCATTGGTAGTGCAATGGGATGGTACACAATGATTTGCCCAAAGGTGGTTATAATCATTGTACCCTAATTATGGAAAATATGATGGAAAATTGGTATAGAAGAGAAAGATGAATTTGGTCAACCTGCTAGTATAAAGATGCTCATCCAAATTAACAAGGGTTAAAATTATTTCATTGGTTAATTACTCTATATGTGGGAATGATTTGGATTAGGTCAGGAATTTTTTAGGTTCCAAGAAGATATATTGTGGCTACATTGATTGATAGACTTCCCAAGCTGATTTTTGTTGTAGCACGTGATGATAGGCATCATGATATAACATCATGAGAACTTGGCTAAAATATGCATAAAAAATGACACACTATCCACTAAATAATTCAGAATAATGCACCATTGATAAAAACCATGATGACAATGTTGACATATGAATGTGGATATATTCAATAATAATGCACAAGCAATCACCCAATAAATGCATATAGACTAGATCAAGTCATAATAAGAAAGAAAATAAACAAAAAAATAAACAAAACACGAAGAAAAGAAAGAACCAAACAAAATAAAGAGAATAAAATGAAACAAAAACAAATAATGGTTAACATAATGTTAGCACAAACAAAGAAAAAACAAGATGACAAATAATTACACCTAGGTTATAAGAGACAACAAAACAAATACAAAATGGGGGGAATAGAAGAAAATGAAGGGGGTGGTTGAGCTAACTCCAAATTTACTAGGCAAGTAGTTCTATGGATGTGATATTAAACAAAAACTTCAGGCCAAATGTAGTTCTCCCAGGAAATGGGATAGAAGAAAAATGATGATCGAGGAAAAATAATTGATGTTATAGAGTAATAATGGGAAGGGGCTTCTAAAATGATGAAAGCATTGAATGCGAGGCCATTAAGGATGGGGAAACTAAATGACAAGTAGTTTATTATGAAATACATAGAGATCCCAAAATCTTTAAGGCAATGAAGTGGTTAATGTTTAGGATTTTCTAGATATTTTTCAAAAGTTTTTGGAATTTTTATAGTATCTCAACTCAATCAAGAATGATGAGATACTAAATGATCCAACTCAAAAAATAGTGAGAGCATAAAAAATTGTAATTGCTCATGAAATGATGAGAGCATCATAAAGGGTGACTAAGCTGACCTCAATAGGAATTGATCATTGCCTACATAGTCTAGGATGGGGGACCTCAAGTTACTATAGTTCTACCTTATAGTGGAAGAATCTAACCAGGTAGAAACTAATTCATAAATGAGGCAAAGTAGTCAAATAGCACAATATGACATAGGCATGGCAAGGTGATACTCTAAGGCATGATAAATAGGTGCTGTCCCTAATTTTCCCATAGGTGGTTATAATTAGGAAATAATGACATAGGTCAAAGACACTAATTTTCCCATAGGCATTTATAATTAGTAGCATGTTGGGGGAACTTTGATTTGTCCAAAGGTGGTTATTATCAGTAGTATAAAAATAAAGAAAAATAAGGAATGAAGGATGTAATTTCCAAGGCACTATCATACTACTCCAAAATATGGCCTCTATCTAGAATGTTGAATTGATTGTGAAAATGGATTAGTAAATGGCTTATTCATAAATAGAACGGTGGGTTAGATGGGTGGAGTGGCAAATGGATATGGGCCTGAGATGGTAATATTTGGCCATCAAGTTGTGATTTCACACTTGAGATTAGTTATACGACCATTATTACTATAAAATTATGGTGAAATAGGACCCAATAGGATAAGTCATGGTTGTTGGTGCACTTGTATGTGGTCTCAGGTCAATGATGAGTTATTGGTATAAGGTCTAAAAGTAATAATCCTTGCTTACTGGTTTGACTGTATCTGGTCCTAGGTTAAGGAAGGATCACTGTCATAGTTTGGTTGGTTGGGATTGATTAACAACAATATTGTTTTATTGGTAATTGGTATTATATTAATGGATATGGTGGAAATGCAACCTCCCACAATATGACCTACAATTTTGTTGAAGTCATGTGAAACTACGTGGTAAGTCTATTGGTTATTGTTATCATTCTGGCCTTGGTTTCATCCATTTGGATGACATTGTTATTGCTACTAGTTTTGTTGTTGTCATGGCTATTGATACTATTAATTCTATTCTTTTGGCCTTTATTGTTATTGGTGTTGGTTATTGGAATGTTGTGGAAATGGGTTTTGATAAATGCCAAGATTTTGATTGGATGTAGAAGCTCCATTATCTAATGTTATCTCCCCATTTTCCAACATATTTTGAATAAGATGTTTAAATTCACACAATAGTGCAAATTATGTCCATTAACTCGATGGTATCCATATAATTCATTTTGTCTATACCAATCTAGATAAGGAATTACCTTAGGATAATGCTTTAAAATGGGCCAACTAATCAAATTAGTGACAGTTAGTTTGTGAAACATGGCTTCAATAGGCTCTCCAAGGTCACTAAATACATGATGAGTAGGAATTATTATTTTGAGGAGGAGGGGTTTATAAATTTCAAGGTTGGTGCATTTTTTGTGTTGGTCTAGATTTATACAAAGGTTGCATTTACTAAATAGGTTATTGATAAGGAGTAATTTGCACTTATAGTGTAGGCTAAGTAGATGGTGTTTTCATCATTTGGACATGTCATGACTTGATTACTCCATTCCCAAAAACATTCTTATTGTGGTTAAACTACTTGGTTATTTCATAATTATTATCCTAGGATGGTATTGATGTTTGTGCTTGGAATTAGTTGTGTTTTTAATTTTGACCATTTCCTTGGTTTTGATTATGATTTTATGAGTTAATCTTGATAATCCCTTTGTTAATAAGGGATTTTTTGATTAAAAAACCTTTAATGATGATTTCCTTAAAGGTATGGGCACATTGTAGCTCCAAATGGTAGGATATCTCACTGTGTAAATTTTTGGTAAACACAATAGCTAATTTTTTATTTAGTAAATTATGGGTGAAACAACTAGAAAGTGATCTCCATCACTGTAGATAACTTTTAAAACTTTCACTAGCCTTCTATTTTACTTGATTCAAATCTACTAATGAAATCTCATGTTTGAGATTGTAGGAGAGAAGTTGCACAAACTTGTCAAAAAGGTCATCAAAATTAGTTACTAAATTCTTTGGCAATTTTAGGAACCATTCCAAAGGTTGTCTTACTAGACTCCAAGGAAAAAATAGTAGGAGGTATATGTCACTTTAAGCCATTAGTTGGCAAATAGCAAAGAATTTTATTAAATGGGCATTTGGGTCTCCTTTACCCTTGTATTTTTCAAACTTTGGTGGTTCATACCCTAGAGTAAATGGTATTTGAAGATACTATATGTTGAATGGGTAGGAACACATGTCATCCAACTTAAAATTATTGGTATATTTCTTGGCTTGGATGGTGGTCATTACATCCTTAATTTGTTGTAGTTCTTGTGCCAAGAAACTAGAGGGAACATTGTCTTGAGGTGGAGTATGGGTGGCCAAAATTGGATTACTTTGATCAGGGTATAGTGGAGGCATGGTTTTCTATGGAATATTGGCTTGGTTAGGGAATTGACCAAGAATATGTATACATAGATTGGGATGTGATTGTTGAAATTGTGCATGTTGTGATGCAATATTCTAGTTGGGATTTAAAATATAGGCATGGATTTGGGGGAATTATGTTGAGATGGAAGGATATGGATTTAAGTGAAGTATTGTGCCTGTTGAGGTTGAATAGGGTCTTACTATTAACTATTCCAACTTGGCTGAATAAGGGGAATTTGTTGTGAAATAAAGCCCTCCCATTGTATTTATGGAACATTTGGAGAAAAGGCAATTATTGATTGATTGGTAATTTCTAAATAGTAATACCTATTTTTTGCATGAACACTAGTTGTAAAGTAAATATTTGTTAAGAATTTAACATTTGTTTTTGAGCAATAGACATATGTTATTGATTATACAACATTTATGAAGGCATGTTGGTCTACGACTGAAGAGGTATACTTGTCACTATCTGACAAGGTGGAACATTGGTTTCCCCTTGTTGAGGTGGAGGAATGTTCTACCTCTACTATGTTGGTATAATAGATTATGCCTATTGTTGTGGAATGTTAATCATCACCTATTGTGGTGGAGTAAAATTCATCACATTTTATTGAGGCAAGGCATTGGTTTGAGATTGACTACTTAATCCTTGTGGTTGTGTGCTTAAAGAAGTAGCTAGCTAAGGATTAGAGGTAGCTTGTAATAGTTGGGAGGTATAAGTTCCTACCCCATTTTGTTATGAACCACTCATGGTGTTAACCAAAGGTACTTGTTATGGACTATTAATTTGTGTAGTTAAACCACTTTGGCTTGGATTAGATGACACTTGTGTGTTATCTACTATGCTTGGCATATTCATCTACATAGAAGTAGTAGACACTTATTCGATAGATGGGGCATTAAACATGTATCAAATTGAAGTATTTTTCATTAATGGATCTATACTCAAATTATCTTAGCCTATCAATTTGATTAATACCCGTATTTGAAGGAGCTAGCTTGATAAGAGGAGCATTTGACATGGTCATGTTATTGAAATTACATATTAAATTCAAAAAGATCTGGTATACTGTCTGCATTTGTATAAAATGCTCCTCCATGAGGATTTTTCCTATGACAAGCATATGTGGATCTTGATATGAAATCAACACTAGAGCTTGAGGATTGCTAGAAGAGGACTGTTCTTGGAAAGGTATGTTTTAAGGCACTCTAACTAGACTTGGTAAATTTTTGTGGGAGAAGTCTAATGGAAACTTAACCCCTACCTATGCAACTCTAATTAAAACTTCATCCTTGTTTTCAAGAAAGTGATGATCAAATATATAAGGATCATATGTTGATGGCATCATAACATAGTATAATTATTGTTGAACTCAATTGATAATCGATGGTATACTAGCTAGGTATTACAATGTTTGTTTTTGATTCTACTTTGAGTATGGAGGCATGTTGACCAAATAGTGAGATAAAGGATCTTGGATTTTTTTCCCTGATTGAGTGTTTTAAGGTGGATAAGGATATATCTCAAAACTACATCATCACCATAGGGGTCTTGAAAATTTTTGTCTTGTGCGACCACATTATCATATCCTAGATTATACATGGCTCCAATTTATGTATAGTGAGACATATTTAAATCAATGATGAATGTTTTGAAAAAATGGGCCTAGAGTTATATAAACTCTAAAAAAAATGTCCAAAGGACAAATGGTTAAAACTTGGTCTAACTTGGTCAAAGGAATGGAGATATATCTCCAAAAAGGTTTATGCTAAAACTTAGTACAAAATAGTCTAATGTCAAATCAATGATGAACATTTTGAAACAATGGGCCTAGAGTTCTATAAACTCTAAAAAATAATGTCCAAAGGAAAAATGGTTCAAACTTGGTCTAACTTGGTCAAATGAATGGAGCTATATCTCCAAAAAAGTTTATGCTAAAACTTAGTATAAAATAGTCTAATGTCAAATGGCAAACGTTAAATGTCTCACACAAAAGGTCAAGTTGATGAAATAGAATAAGAATACCAAAATCTAGGTCTAAAGTGTTTCAAATAAATCTAATCTAAATAAAAAAAATTTTCTAGGTCTTTAGGCCAAATGTGGAAAAAAAGATAGTCTCAAAATAGGCATATGCTAAGTCTTTTGGAAAAGGCACAAACGCTAGAATTTAAAAACAAGTTGAGAGATATAATCTAACAAATTTGTAACACTTTGGCATGGACTAGGCATTCAAATTCAAACATGAACTTGGTAAATTAGTATAAGGCATGAAATAAAAGGCACAAGGAAGATAGGCTATTTCTCCCAAATAAAGGCACAAACAATAATTTTTAAATTGGGTAAAGAATTAACCTAAGTTGCACAACCTAAAAGATAAAGATCAATGTTTAGGCAAAAATTACACAAGGCACATACATAAATCAATCAATGTTTGAATTTAAACTTGTCAAAGTTAATTAAAAACTCAACTTAGGAATTTAGGATTTTTTAAACAAATAACAAACTAGACAAAAACTAAATGACATAATGACACTAGGTTTAGATCTAAGAAGCACACGTGGATTGGTTTTGAATTGGAATTTGGCACAAGGTAAAATTTTTTATGAAATAATTTGAGTGTTATAATGATGTTAACATGATATAAATATGTAATCAATGGTTTGTTTCAAGACTCAAAGGCACAAGATTTGAACTAAATTGGGCAACGTAACGTTACCCTTTTCCAATCAAGTGACACACACATAAAGATTTATCAAAAAACTAAGGCAAAGGTATGGTGTCAAATGGATAGTGTAATACCTCCTCAAATAATGGAGTGATGTATAAGACAAGACTCATTTTTAGATGTGGAATAACAAACAAAAATGGATATTTTAGACTCAAAACCATGTAAGAAAGGATAAAATGACACAAACACCTGAGTGTAATGTCTTAGATTCTAAATTGACAAGGTTGTATGGTACTATTGAATTCTATCAATATAATCAATCTTGGAAGGATTTTAAGTGTTAATCCAAAAATAAAAGAACATGAAAAGTAAGGTTTTTAGGCCCCATCTTTTCCGAAGAGTTTTTACTACAACATGAAACTTCAGGCTACTTGCCATGTATCAATAGTATGTCCACAAAAAATGGGGTTGTTCTAATCTATCAATTTTTATATGTTTCTAGATGGTCCCAAGTGTGGCTAACATAAGATGTTCTCATGTCATTTAGATCCATGTCAACTAGATTATTGTGGAAAGGTATTATCCTTTTCAAAACCACTATATCCATTGCTTTCTCAATGTAGTGTGATGCTTGAGTTGCCCCTATGGTCTGAGATAGTATCTTACTACTGAAGCTTGTTTACTACTAAAAGAATCATCCTCAACCTTAATTTGTATACTCCACCATGGAGTGGGGTTGAAATGATGCAAGGAGATGAATTCCTGGGTCAACACTTCCCTAGAGAAATTGTGAGATGATGAACTCCCACACACAAGCCAAAATGCATACAAATAAAAGTCAAGTGAATAGACTTTAAGATTGCATTTGGATCACACAAACCATACAGATTCAAGGAGGGCCTTAATGATATTATTTTCATGATTTTTTACTAAAGTGATTAAGGCAAATAATCAACACTTTTGGTCACCTAAGTTCCCTAAAGGGGATGGGGGAGAGCATACACACATCAATCATTTTAATAGGACAGAAGACTTTTAACTAACAAAACATAAAATGAACACTCTTAAAAGCATGTAACTTAAGTGTTTAGAGTTAATTTTAATCACCAAAATGAAATGTGTTGTGAATTTTTTGGTCCTTTGTCATTTTTTTATTGAAAGATTTAAGCAAAATGAAAATGATTTAAATAAAAGGATTATTAAAACACCAATTTGAAATGTTAAATTTATAAGTGAAAAGTGTTTTAAATGTTTACTTGTGGCCTTTGGGTCATTCAAAACTTGTTAGAAAGTAATTATGATTAAAATAAATTCTTTAATGAATAAATAAATTCCCAACTATTTATCTTGGGTTTACATAGTACAAAACATCAAAGCATAGAGAAAAACTGCAACTATATAAAAAATGCAACTATTAGTGCAATACTGCAACTTATAGAAAAATAGAGTATAAGATTCAATATCACTAATATAGTGGTAAAATCACATAAATAAAGGAAATATAACTAATTTTAGAGTCATTATATTGTGTAATATCACAACTGGAAACATAATATCATAACTGTAAATGCAATACTCCAACTAGAGATGCAATACCTCAACTAAAAATTCAATACCACAACTGGAAATCCAACACCAAAACTCTCTAGTTTAAATATTGATAATAATGCAACTAAATTGTAATAATTCAACTAGGAATGCAATACCACAACTCTCTAATTATAATATTATCAATACCATAACTCTCTAGTTGTAATATTGTCAATAATGCAACTGACTTGTAATAATGTAACTGACTTTGAAATAATACATCTAGGAGTTGTGATAATGTAAATAGGAGTTAAAATATCATAAATTATCACAAAAAAATGTAACTTATCACACAAAATTTCTATTTATCACACAAAATCTCTACTTATCATGCAATATCACTATTGCAAAGTTGTATTATAATATCATAATTCTAGAGAGCAAAATCATGATTGCTCATAATAACTTTGTAACTTTGATAGAAATGTCCCTTAGCCTCCAATTTTCAGCTATTTTTATCAACAAGATTAAATTTTTATATGAAAATCATTAAGAGAGTGTTCTAAAAGGCCTTAGTAGCAACTTTGTGGGCTATGAGTCCCATCAGGCATGCCATTTGTGATCATAAGAATCCCAGAAGGTAGGTTAGTATAGTGTTAGTTCAAACAATAAAAACTCAAATAAAAACACTAACACTTACACTCCTAGCCTAGAAATTGGGAAGAGATTAGTAACAAATGATAAAAGAAAGAAAAACAAAAACATAAAAGACTATACCTCTTTTATCTTCCTTAGGAGCTCTAAATGCTTTGTTGAGTGGCTTGATCAGCTTGTGCTTCAAGAAGTCTTTGGAAATGGAGGTTGTGTATCTCCTCTCCTTGGCACCTTGGATTGTGATGTGGCTTCACTTAAGATTTTGGAAGTATAAACTTAATTTTTAGGTATTTAGGTATTATAACATTACTCTTATCAAAGATTGTAAGTCATTTGTGTATGATAAATTTGTACCAAAATAGCTTATAGATTCAATGGGAAAGACCTTGTATTTATAGATTTAGGAATTAACTCTCAGCCAAGGTGAGTTAGGGTGGATATAAGGCTTGGAATGGGTTCAAACCTAATCTAGGCGAGTCAAATATAATCCTAGTAGAGTTAATAGTTGTCAAGTACATATGATTTGCAATTACTAGGAATGACTCTCCAAAATAGATATTTTAGGATATTTTCAAAGAGCTTGACAACTCATAAAGGCAATGATGAAAGGCTAGGATATTTTGAATTTTTTGAATTTCCTTTTTTAGTTTTTCATTAATTTCAAATGGATAATTCAACTAGGCTTTTAATTTGGTTTATCTTGTTAATTAATTTTGATTAACCTTTTAGCTCTTTCAAGATTTGATATAAGTGTGAAAATGCCCCACTTAATAGGTTCATAGGCCAAATTGACTATTGTTATGCCACAAGGTGATTACGGATGAATCTATGAGATATTTTTCTTGCATACGATAGGATACCCCAAATAGGGATGACTCAACATATTTTCAAGCATTGATAAATGATGCACAAGTAAATTTGGGATGTTTAGTGATTCCTAGGCTTAATTTACAATGTTTGATAGAAATCAGTCTGAAGTCCAATCAAAATCTAGTTGTGGCCAGTTTTAGGTGTCTACAAATCACAGGTTTACACCTCCTCATTTTTATGGTTCTTTGTGTTCTTAATGTCCCAAAATAGTTTAACTACCTCCCCTAAAATGTTGTCATGCTCAATGGCTCATGCTTCTTCCTCATTGGAGTGAATCTCCTCAACACAAGAGTCTTTCTCATGCCATCCTTGTTTTATATGGATCCTCATAACATCTTCATGACTTAACTCCTCCCTCCTACTAGGGTCCATATAAACCATCAATATTTATTGTTCTTCATTATTCTCACATTATCTAAATTTTTAGGCATTTGGACCCTCCATTTTGAACCTTAATTATTCCTTTTTCACAAAATATTCATGCAAACCTTGAATACCTCTCTTTATACTATCTACTTAGCTCATACATGAATAAGTTTAACTAGCCATGGGTATAATTTCAATCCCAAAATTTATCATCAACTTCTTGATTTCCAAAGGTAGTTTTTCTATGTAGAATCTTTTTAGTTTGTGTAGAAATTGATACTCTACTTCCTCTGGGAAAGAATAGGTTAGTATTATGAATTTGAGTAAGTACATAGTGAGCATACCTCTTCACCACACATTGATTTCTCTAATACAAAACATATCCGTGTGTTGTAGTTTCTCAATTTGTTCTTCCATCCAAGGGTATTTTCTATTATAGTTTATATTAAAACCCATAACATATGTAGCAATCCACACATGAAAATTTCAATATAAATCAAATAAAAAGACCTTGTATAAAGTTTCATGTAGATGTTTCTCCACCCCCACCTTAGGGGATTATGTTCCACAACTTGGATGATTCACTAAAAACTTACACTCTAAATCCTTGAACCACTTCCTGACATTTTCTAGTGAAAGGTGACAAATAATATCTACTCATCATATTTCACAACCAATTCAACTAGGTTTAGAAAATGAAACCAATATTTTTGGGTAATTTACACACATTAGTTATTTACCACTCACATGTACCCAAACACTAAACACTCACCATGTTGGTATATCACACAAAATAATTACATGATTACCCAAAGTATATAGAGAGATCATTATGTTGTAATTGTGTTGTTCATGAATAGATATAATAACCATTTTTATTCTATAATTTATCAGTGTAAATTGATACTTAACACATTATAACATTTATTATGTAACAAACTCAAGTCAATAATTAATATAGATAAACATATATGAATATAATTAAGAATATGATACAAAGCCAAGATATAAAGCTAAGAATTAACACTATTGTTATTAATAAACAAGAAGACAATAATCACCACAAGTAAAGACTGAATCTCTTTTCATTAAGTACACAAAGTTACATCTATGAGAATACCTTTCCTTGACAATGTAGTAACAAAATTTCAATATAGTTCACCATGAAAGACAGAAAAAAACCTAAGTTATAAAGACTTGACATTTTAACAGTATCACACCAAAAATTCTTTAAACTCCTATTATAAAAAACAAAGGTGTATTTTATAGTGTAAGCCAATACCTTGTAGTTACAAATATTCAATGTGTGCTCTATAGGATCCACAACTAATTTATATAGTTACTAATGTTAAACTAATTTACAATCAATTCCTTTAAGTAAACAAATTCCTATATTTGTGTCATGTTATGTTATATTCTCTCAAAATTTATTTCTTCTGATGGTTTTATTAATGTCTTTCCCTATAGACTCCCTCTACTAGCCTAGTCTATTTCTCCTTTCATGCTTCATACTTTGTACAGCCTCCTTTCTTGTTCCCCACACTCGTAGTTATGTGCTAACCATTATTCCATCATTGGAGCTATTGAAGACTTGGTCAACAATATATACATATATATATATATATATATATATATATATATTGAGCACTCTTAGGTTTTTAGGTATGTTTATGCAACCTCATCGTCATGCACCTCTATTCTAATTTTGAACTATTTGACTTCATCAAAACTAGGGATTCATATATTTTTCTTGTCTTACAACTCTTCTATTTACATCTAAAGTCTTAACATAATTCATGTCTTATCAGTGTATTCTATATATGTGAATTTTTTTATAGTTAGGCCAAAACTTGGAGTAAACAACACATAATCCATTTAAAGACATAAGCGCAATGATATAAATTATCGCATATCAATGCAACTCTTATGGATGGTTCTGATATACATTAGATAGATCTATCTCCCATAAGCACCTAAATAATACTAGAGATGTCCTATTGAGTTTCAAAAATATATTTTTCTAATATTAGCCAACATAGAGCCTTGATAGACAATATTTTATGATATTGATATAATAGAACCCATAACATAACCCTAAATAAGCTAAGTATATTATCTATTTGGCTATTTTTATATATAGTAAAGTGTAGTAAATCATAGTTACACTCAAATTTGTGTATTTTATACATATATTATATAATATAATTAGTCTCAATGTTTTAGCTTGTTTAGGACATTACATCCAAAACTAATTATAAGATTTTGTTTAACCCTAAAATGAAGGTCTAGATAGGTTGAGGTTACATATATGATTATTAATTGGGTATATAGAAATGACAATGCACAAGGGTGATAATTAGATCTACAAGAGGCCAATTGGGTGATAAACTCAAATATATACATACACTAAATTTATTATGTTAATTATATGCTAAATAAAGAAAGTACAACTAAGCTATTGATTTAAATTTTTAGGATTTGGAGTTTAAGCCCTAGGTTGCTAAAGGTCTGAGTATAATAAATTAAGGTAGAAATATGCAATAAATAGAACCACTAATTTGTAACATAATTGACTTAGTTGTACCTTTATAAAAATAACAATAAATAATGTAAATAAGTACTTAATTGGAAAATGACTAAAATAAGAGATTTAGAGGCTACAAATTGAGATAAATGCTGATATGAGTATTGTAGAAAAGATATAGGTGTCAAAACCCTTCCTAGATAGTAGTACCCTTATTAGAAAATATCACCATATGGTACTAGTGTCTCTATTTTGGTACTAGTGTCCTCTATGTAGAATTGTTTTGAGCTTTTGGGTGCACTTGTGTCTAGGTCTACCAAGACTATTCTTATGTGCATGAGGTTTATATCTCTATATATAACTTATTTTGATTGATTTTATGTAAAAACCCTACCTACATGTTACTAGGACATCTGATTGACATAAGTAGTAAAGTGTGTTTGTTAGTGTGGTAGGTTGGACATCTTCAACACCTTGCTATGATGAGAGTTGCCTAAATACCACTACTTTGAAGAGGGATCAAGCCCGATGTAGTTGCCCCGAACTAAAAATTGGTGAAAGTGAAAGTGAAACTAGTATGAATGTTGGATTGAGTGCTTTGAATATGTTTGAGACTAGAAACTTGAGTAATCTAAGCTTAGGAATGTTGTAGGTGGTTGTATGTAGAAGTAGGGTAGAATAGGGATTGATAATCTTGTTTGTGGGCACCTTGTTCTAAGTTTGTTTATGTAATTTGAATATGATTTCCATCTAGTGGATAAAGGGATAAAAGTCATGTATACATACTATTCTAGTGCTTGTGCATCTCTTAAAATAGGTCTAGGCTAACTCTAGGGGGTTCTCATTTGAAAATATATTCATTGGTAGAAAAAGGAGGGAAAGGGACAATAATGCCAAAACTAAGACACTAGTGCCATGGGACACTACTATATCTATTATGGTGCTAGTGTCCAGATGGTAAAACCTAAAGTAATATGAGCTAAGATGCTGAAATGAGGGTCTAAGACTACTTTAGGGATGTTTAGGGATGGGCGTGGTCTACACAAAGGTTGGATAAGTGTCTAAATAGGACCTAAGATAGGTCTAGGGATACGTTAGGGATGGGTGGTCTCAAGTAACACTCTTAGCACTCAAGTGTCTTTTTTAGGTGATTACATTTGCCACACATTTATTATAGAAATAAAACAAAGTAAAATGACTAAGATAAATGAAAAAGAAGTGTACTTAGATTTACTTAAGAGGAGAACCCTGTGAACCTAGATTTGAGTATGTGAAACATAATTCATTTCATGTATTATAAATGAAACGTGCATAGATCAGTCCTTAAAAGATTAAAAAAAAGATAAAACTAAGTAAAGACATGAGAGAGAGAAAATAAATATATACACCTCACTGGGTATATGAACCAATGCATAAAACTAGTGAGAACCTTTATGTGTGTATGTAGATAGTGATCAATTAATGAATATCTTGGATTGTTTTGATGGCTTGTTCAATCCCCATGTGTGGGTAGCTTAATAAATCAATCTAGTTTTAAATCCATCATTACCCACCTCTGCTTGGTGGATCATGACCTATGAATATATTGGATTAGATTGATGGTGTGTCCAACCCTCTTATGTAGGTGGCTCAAGATCTCAAGTAGACTATGACTCTATAATTGCCTACCCATGTGTAGTAGATAAATCTAAAATTAAAGCTACATGATGTAACTAAAGATGTATAACTATGTATGTTAGCTCCATGACCACTTGGGAATATTAAGCATCTTTGGGCTACTCAGGAATGCCAACCGCTAGAAATGGAGTAAGGCATGAATCTAGTGTGTAACCTAGAAAATGGTGTTTGATGTGTAAAATGTAGAGAATGACATGGATTTTATCATTCCATCTAATTAACTGGTCTATAAGTGAACATATGAAAATAATGTGTCATGCACATGCCCCAAATCTGATATTTGAGTATATGGATTTTGGATTATGTTAGTATAATATATATCTAAGCATTTGAACTAAAATGAGAATGATCATGTCATGCATGATTCCCCCAATCTAAGAAAATTGGTATGAATATGTGCTAAACTAAGACAAAACTAGTAATCTATAATTGAACCTATACAAACTTGGACTATACCTAATGTACCTTTCTAATCAATCTAGAATTTTTTGGAAATGAGGCTACTAGATAGTAGTACCATATATTAGATAGTAGTGCCATGTGGTGTTAGTGTCCCAATTTGGGTGCTAATGTCCAAATATTCTAATTTATATGCAAATATAATTGATCTTTGTGTCACTATTTTTCATTATGTTTTCTTGAAATTGATTTTTTAATTCTTTGCTTGTGTGCTAAAAATTGTACTTTGAGTGTATTTGGATAGCTTGATCTCTATGAAAAAGCCTTGTGAATGCCCCAAATTTTGAGGGGAGTTATTAAACCTATGAAAGAACTAACCTGAAAAGAATAAGCTCTATAAAATGTGGGTTAACTAGAGCATATATGATATTTGGGTAATAAAACAATATGATGTGAATACATAACATAAAAATGTAAGTTAATTTGAGCATTACTTTGTAATGTGTGATGTATGTTAGATATAACATTCACAAGGCATCTCAAGATATATATAACAATGCATATAAACAACATATCTAAGTAATAACTAAATATCTACCTAGGGGGATGGGGCATGATGTCCATTATGGCACCCAACTAGGAAGGGAAGATGCATGAGGTCCCTCATGGAATCTAAAATTGGAGTGTGTAACAAGTAGGAAATAAGTGTCATGGCCATGACACATATAATAAAACATATATATAACACACATGAAGTACACAAAGTAGGCTAAGGAGCCATAATACAAGGGAAATGGGCACATATCACTAAATATAAGAAATCAAGACATACAAGGACATGTTCAAATGTTCACATATGTAAACAAAAATCAAGTTGGCTCAGATCCACATGGAAGGACATGTTTAAATGTATGCATACACAATTAAGAAGCCACACATAAGGACATGGGCACATGTCCAAAGCTTATATAATGAAAATAAGTGGTGTAGAGCCATATAAAAATGGCATATTCAAATAAAATTGAATAGAAGAAGCATAGATACATATTCAAGTCTAAACTAAACATCTAGAAATGAAAGTATGCATGAAAATGTGGTATAAATATGTATAAGAGCTAATATGTATATAGGTTGAGTTTAGAGGAGTAGTATTTAACATTAAATATGATTAGGTGTAGGATTATCAATATCAAAATATAACAATGCTAAATATGTGATGTAGAGTTTATAAATATGTAACCTTACAATCGAAATTGTGTATAAGATGCTCCCAAATGGGTGAATGTATCAAATGAATAACCCATGTATTTGTGTATATGCCCCTAGTGGGTAGATAATAACAAATATAGATCCATGTAGTGGACCTGGGTCATGTAAGTATTATAAACACTTGAAAGAATAAATGAAGAATGTATGTATGAAAAAAATTAACTATATTAAGATAACTAGCATATGTAGTGTGTGAAAAATATAAGAAGTGTAAACATGGAAATACATACAATATATAATTTTTTATTTTTCTAAGTAAATATTTAAATGTTTTTGGGCTTTGACATTATATTATTGTCATATTTTTTGGATATAATATATGTACAAGTAACATGAAAATGAAACTATATACAAGGATCAAGAGGTAAGGAAAATATGTACAATAAGGGAGGAACATACTAATTGATGAGTTTAGACATCCAAAATTGGTCACCACTAGCTTACCGCCTAGACTTCAGACTGATTCCTACCAACCATTGTAAATTAAGCCTATGAATCACTGAACATCCCAAATTTTATTTTGTATCATTAATCAAAGCTCAAAATCATGTTAAGACATCCCTAATTGAGGTATTCTATTGTATGCAATAATAACCTCTCGTGGATTCATATGTAATCACCTTGTGGCATCATAACTATCAATTTAGCCTATGGACCTATTAAGTAGGGCACTTGTATAATTAAGTGAAATCATGAAAGAGATAAAAGGCTAATAAAAATCAATTATCAAGATAACCAAGATTAAATACCTAGTTGAATTATCCATTTATAATTAATGAATATCTAAAAAAGGAAATTCAATAATTCAATATATCTTAGCCTTTCATCATTGCCTTTATGAGTTGTCAAGATCTTTGAAAATATCTTAAAATATCTAATTTGAGAGCCATGCTTGGTAATTTTAGATCATAATTATATGATAACTATAAACTCTATTAGAGTTGGTTTATCTCACCAAGGGTTAGTTTGATCCCATTCCAAGTCTAAACTCTACCTTAACTCACCTTTGGTGAGTGTTTATTCCTAAGGATACAAATACAAGGCCATACCTCTTTATTTCTAAGATTGGATATTCTAGAGTTATTATGTAGGATTTGATCCATAGAACTCATGCAAGTAGTGTTCCATGCCCAAATATTAAGTCAAGAAATCACAAACCAAGGTGTTAAGGAGAGAAGAAGCCAAACAACCTCCATTGATGAAGATTCCCTAATGTCCAAGCTGAGTAAGCCATTCAACAAAACATTTAGCTCTCCTAAGGAAGGTAAAATAGTTGTGTCTTTTATGTTTTTATTATGATTTCATTTAGTTTTTATTACTAATCTCTCCCTAATGTCTAGGATAGAGGTGTTAGGATCTTAGTGTGTTCATTTCATTTGTTTTATGAGATTAACATAAGACTAACCTCCCCTTTATGTCAAATTCCCAGTTCACATGTTGGCATGCCTGGTGAGATGATACATATCCCATATAATCAAGGAGATTAATATGCAAATTTTATTTTATAATTGATGCTTAAAAATCTTTAAAATTTGAGTTTTCAGTTTATTTTTCACATATTTCTATTTTTTAGCAACACACAGGTTGTAGGTAACTAATGCCATTTTATTTCAACTTTAATAGATACCAACATTGATTCTCCTAGAACTGATGTTGATCCCTATGTGAAAAGTAAATCACAAAATAAATGTAATTAATGAAGGTTTTTCTTGAGTTTTATGGTTTTTATTTTGTGTTTAAAAACTTGTATATTATTTGTTTAACCATTTTCCTGTAGGATCCAAAGGGATGTTTGATTTTAGGCTTGTTTTACTAAAAACATTTTTATGAAAACCATATTGTGTTTTGATATGTTTTGCATAAAACCAACGTTTATCTTTATTGATCAACATTGGTCCCTATTGGATCGATCAAAATTAATCTTTATGGATCGACATCGATCCCTACATGTATAAATGTCAATCTCTTTGAGACAAAAAATAGGAAACCTAAGAGTTTATTTTGAAATATTATTTTCTCACTCACTTTTGGGTTTCTAAGTAGGCACACCCTCTAACAAATTGTAGGTCCTAAGGTGGAAAAATCCAAGTTTGAACATGATTAAATCTTAAACAATTTATCTTTGGTGTTTAAAATGAACTTAGTTATTTTCATGGCTTAGTTGTTTTTGAAGTCTTTTTGAAATTTTTTCAAACAACTAATGCTAAGGGGATCAAATTTGACAACATATTTCATTTTGGTGGAATAAAATGAACTTTCACATTTATTTACATACTCCTAAGAGTTTTTAATTTTATGCTTAGTTGTTGAAAGTTATTTGTTTTTAATCAAAATGAGTGACACATGTATGCTCTCCCCCCATCCCCTTTAGGGTACTTAGGTGACCAAAAGTGGTCATTCTTTGCCTTTTTCACTTTAGTACAAAATCATTAAAGAAATTCACTAAGGCCCTCCCCAAACCCATATGGTTTGGGTGACCCAAAATTGACCATAAATTCTTTTTACTTTTCGTTATTTTTCATGCATTTTGTCTTGTGAGTGGGAGTTCATTGCCTCTTCACAAGTTCTTTATGGAAGTGTTTACCTGAGAATTCATCTTCCAACATAATTTTAACCCCATTCCATGGTGGGGTATATAAATTGAGCTAGTGAATCATTGGGATGGTATTTTTAGTAGTTAAACTAATTTTATTAGTGACTACTACCCTTGGAACATATGATAAATTTAGACATTGCACTACACTGAGCAAGCGATTGATGTAGTGGTTGTGAAAAGAACAAAACCTTTTCAAAAATAATATAGTTGACTCAAATCCAATTGACATGAGCATATATTATGTTATCCACACTTGGGACCATCTAAAAACACACAAAAATTGGTAGTTTAGAACAACCCCACTTGTTGTGGACATACTATTGATACAGGGTAAGTATCCCAAAATTCCATATTATAGTACAAAATCTTGAGAGAAGAGGGGGCCTTAAACCCTACTTTTCATGTGCTTTTACTTTTTAGATTAATAATTAAAATTCTCTAAAGAGTGATTATATTGATGGAATTCAATATTACTATGTAACCTTGTCAATTTTAGGATTTAGGACGTTACACTTAGGTGTTTATGTCTTTTTTATCCTTTATTACATGGTTTTGAGTCTAAACGATCTATTTGTTTACCATACCACGTAAAAAATGAGTCTTGTTTACACATTACTCCTTTGTTTAAGGAAGCTTAGCCACCTATTTGACACCATACCTTTTCCATAATCTTTTGAAAAATCTTGTTTGTATATGTCACTTGATTGAAAAGGGCGTCATTATGCTACCCAATTCATTTCAAACCTTTTTACCTTTGAGTCTTAAAACAAAGCATTGATCATATCTTTAGAGCGTGATAACATCATTATGATTCTCAAATCATTTAAAATACTTATTTTCATTATGTCCAAATTTTAATTTTGAAACCAAATCGACACATGCCTTTTGAGATCTTTACCTAGTGTCATTATGCCGTTCATTCTTGTCTAGCTTGTTGTTTCTTTAAAGAAGCCTAGTTTTCTACATTGATTTTAAAATTAGTCTTGACAAGTTAAAATCTAAACATTGATTGATTTATGTCTATGCTTGTGTGAATTTGGCCTAGAAATCAATATTTATCTTTTAGGTTGTGTAACTTAAGGTTAATTCTTTATTCAATTTAAAAATTATTTGTTTGTGCCTAGATTTGGAGAAGTAGCCTATCTACATATGCCTAGAGTTCCATGCCTTATACCAATTGACCAAGTTCATGTTTAAATCTAAATGCCTATTTCATGCCAAAGTGTTTCAAATTTTTTATATTAAAACCTCTTACCTTGTTTTGTTTAAAATTTTAGCTTTTGTGCCTTTTCCAAAAGACCTAGCATATGCTTGTTTTGAGCCTAGCTTTTGTACCTTCTCCAAAATACCTAGAAAATTTTGTTTTATTAAGATTAGACTTGTTTGAAACACTTTATACCTAAAGTTTGGAATTAAAGTTTTATTTCATCCACTTGACCTTTTTATATAAGACATTTGGTGTTAGACATTTGACATTAGACTATTTTGTACTAAGTTTTTGTGTGGACCATTTAGAGATACAACTCCACTTTTTGACCAAATTAGATCAAATTTGAACCATGTACCCTTTAGATATTATTTTAAGAGTTTATAGAACTCTAAGCCTTTTCATGAAACATTCATAATTTATTTAAATATTTCTCACTATACTTGTAACATAGCCATGTATAATCTAGGATATGATAATATGGTTGCATAAGAAGACTTTGTTCAAGACCCTTATGGTGATGATGTAGTTTGTCAGATGGATCCCTATCCTCATTATAACACTAAATATAGATAGAAAATCCAAGATTATTTAGCTCACTATTTGGTTAACACACCTCCATACTCAGAGTAGGGCCAAGAACAAATAGTGAAGTGCCTAGCTAGCGTACCATTGATTGTGGACCAAGTTCAACATCAATTGTACTACATTATGATGCCATCAGCATATGATCTCTATTTTTTATCATCACTTGATTGAAAACAAGGCTGAAGTTTTAATTAGATCCATAGAGGTAAGGGCCAAATTTATAGTAGACTTTCCCCATGAAAACTTGCCTAGTCTAGTTAGAGTGCCTTACAACATGCCTTGTAATCAAACCATCAAACATGCCTCTTCTATCAATCCTAAAGCTCTAATGTTGATGTTGTATCAGAACCCATGTATGATTGTCATAGGAAAATTCCTCATGGAGGACCCGTTTATATATATATATATATATAGATAACACATCAAACCTATTTGAACTTAGCATGTAAATTTAATAACATGACCATGTCAAATGCTCTACTTATTGAGCTAGATCCTTCAAAATGAGTCTTAATCAAATTGACAATCCAAAATATTTTGGGTATAGACCCATTCATGAAAATCAATTTAGTTGGAGACATGTTCAATGCCATAGTTATTAAAGAAGTGTTTACTAATTCTATGTAGACAAATGTGTTAAACACAATAGATAAAACACAAGTGTCATCCAATATAGGCCAAAGTGGCTTAAATGCATAAAAACTAGTCCAAAACAAGTGATTTTATTTAACACCATAAGTGGCTCACAATAGCAAGGGTTGGGAACTTATACATCCCAACCCTAATAAACTAGCTACTTCATCAAGTATGCAATCACAAGGATTAAATATTCAAGCAACAACTAGTGCCATGCATCAAAAAAATGTGATGAATGTTACTCCAACACAATAAATGATGACTAAAATTTCACAACAATGGGCATAATCTAATATACTAGCACAACAAAGGAAAAAACATTTCATCATCTCAACAGGGGGCAACTAATGTTCCACCTTGTTAGGTAGTGATAAGTATACCTCTTCAGTCATAGACCAACATGCCTTCACAAATCTTGTCTAATCAATAATGTATGTCTATTTATCAACAAAAAATGCCAAATATCCAACAACCATCTACTTCAAAACAAGTGTTCACATAACAATGAGGTACCACTATCCCATAAGTACTAATCAAGTAATAATTGCCTTTTGTTCCTAACATGCCACACATTCAATGATAGGGTATTGTTTCAAAAATAGTTCCCCTTATTCAAATAGGTTTTACTAGTCAAAAACAAGTCCCTACTCAATTGAAATAGGCATAATACTTCAATTAGAGCCATATCTTTCCATCTTAACCATAATTCACTCAAAACTAGGCCAACATACAAAATCCTAACTAGAATATCATACTATAATGTGTGCAATTTAAATAATCAAATCCTAATGCATGAATGCATATGCCTAGTTAGTTACTTAACTAAACCAACATTACATAATAAACCATGCCTCCATTGTACCCCAGTCAAGGTAATCTACTTTTGACCACCCAACCTCCGCTTAAGGCCAATATTCCATCTAATTTCCTAGCATAAGAACTACAACAAATGAAGGATGACATGTGTTCCTACCCATTCAACATGAAGTATCTTTAAGTACCATTTCCTCTGGGGTACAAGCCACTGAAGTTTGATAAATACAAGGGTAAAGGAGACCTTAAAGCCCATTTAACTAAATTCTTTGTTTGTTATTGACCAATGGATTCTAGTGACATATACTTCCTAATTTTATTTCCTCTAAGTCTATCAAGATAGGATTTGGAGTGGTTCTTGAAATTTTCAAAGAACTCAATATCTAATTTTGATGACCTTTTGAACAAGTTTGTGCAACACTTATCCTACAATCTTGAACAAGATATTTTGTTGGTAAATTTGACTCAAGCTAAACAAAAGGTTGGTGAATATTTTTAAATTTATCTACAATGATGGAGAACACTATCTAGCTATTTCACCCATAGTTTAACAAACAAATAATTAGCCACTGTATTTACCAAAAATTTGCACAATGAGATATCTTACCATCTAGAGCTGTAGTGTGCACACACTTTCAAAGAAATAATTGATAAAGGTTTGTTAATTTAAAAAGACCTTATTAATAGAGGTATTATCAATATCACTTCTTCAAATCAAAATTAGAGTCAAAACCAAGGAAATAGCCAAAATTAGAACAAAAACCAAGTCCAAGCACAAACATCAACACCAACCCAACACAATAATTATGAAAAGTCTAATTAATTCAACCACAATAAGAATGTTATTAGAAATGGAGTGATAGATTCACATCATGTCTAAATTTTGAAAACACCATCTACTCAATCCATGCTACAAATGAGAAATACTCCTCACTAACAACCTATTTAACAAGCTAGACTAGCGCAACAAATATAAAAACCTTTACCTTTATAAACCACTTCAAGGAGAAATGTACCTACTCATCGCATCTTTAGTGACCTTGGAGAGCCCATTGAAGCCTATTTTTCAAGTTATCCAATGCTAATCTAATTAGTTGGCTGATTCTAAATCACTATCTTGAGCGCATTCCTTATCAAGATTAGTATAGACAAAATGAATTCTATGAATATTATCAAGTTAATCAACATAATTTACATTGTTGTGTGAAGATCAAGCACCTTATTGAGAATATGTTGAAAAATAGGGGGATAACATTGGATAATAGAGCTTCTACATCCAATCAAAACTTGGATATTTATCAAAACCCTTTTTCATAATATGATAACAACCAACAATAACAAAGATCATAACAACAACAATATCAACAATTGAGACAAAAACAAAAAAACAACAATGTCAAACAAATATACAAAACCAAAGACAAAATGATGCCAATAACTAATAGACTTACCACATTGTTGTACATGACTACAACAAGGTTGTATGCCATCTTGTAGGAGGTCATGTTTTAACCATTACCATTAATCTAAGACCTATTAATAATTGAATAAGACCATTGATATCCAATCCCAACCATCTTTCCTTAACCTAGGACCGCATATATGTGAACTAAAAATCAAGGATTACTAATTTTGGACCTTATACCAATAACTTGCCATTGACATGTGACCACATATAAGTGTATTGGTAAATGAGACTTATCCTATCTATCCCATCACCACCATCATTTACTAGCAATAATGGTCTTGTATCTAATTTTGAGTGTGACATCATAAATTGATGGTTAAATATTACCATTATAGGCTAATAACCATCTACCACTATACCCATACAACCCACTATTCTAGGTAAGAACAAGCCATTTACCATTGTGAAGGAAAATAAATTTAATATTATGGAACAACTTCAGAAGACACCCACACAAATTTCCATTTTGGATTTTCTATGTACATCTACCATCCATAAGAACATCTTAACAGAGTTCCTTGGCTAATCCCAAATTCTAAATGACATAAGCCTAGACAAATTCCAAGATTTGGTTGGATATATCACCCTAGGCCAATAATTAACCTTCAACCAATATGATATGTCATCCCTTGGTCCTTTCCATAATAATCTATTGTACATCAAATTTGTCATAACAGGGCACAAAGTGAAACATGTCCTCATAGACAATGGATTGAGCCTAAATATTATGTCTCTAAATCTCAAAGCATCTCGGATATATAACATCTGATCTCTAGTTAGAAAAGATCACTATCAAGGCCTATGGCAATGAAGAGTGAGAATCATAAGGTACCATCAACTTGCTAATTATAATTGGGAATTTGACCCATGATACATTATGCCATGTGTTAGACCTAGATTTGTCATAAAATTTACTTTTGGGTATACCTTGGATACATAGAATTCATGTAATCCCTTCAACATTGCATCAATGTCTCAAGTTATCTCATTTAGGTATGGAAGTCACTATCCATGGAGATTTGTATCCCTACAAACATTGTAAACATTTACAAATTGAGTATGAAAGCTATAATTACCATTTTGCCTTGGATTCATTTCCCAAAAAGGACAAGGGGAAATAAATTCTTATTGACTTGTTAGAGGCTAATTTCATTGACCTAGATAGCCTTGATTCATCTTCCCACATGCCATCTTCTGAAATGTCTAATCACTTTACCATCACAACTAATGGCCTAGTAGAGTACTTAACCCATGATATGTTTCACATTGCCAAGCTTCCACAAACCCCAATTCCTATAGAAGACCTAAATCCAAGCCACCTTGCATGAAATGAAAATGAAAAGGGAAAGGCAAAATGCATAGACTAGTTTTTATCATTTTCACACTAGCCACTGGCCAAGAACAAAATGCACTTACATATGATGAATATTAGTTATATAATGACAAACTATTTGATTATTATAAAAATTCCAAATACTCCATTCCTAACAAGATCATGGAGAATCACACCTATGAAGGAGGAGGTCTCAGGCCAAATCAGTAAGGAACTCTTAATCTAATCTTTATGACTCAGTACAAAGTAATCTATTGTCTTAGATTTAAACCTCCTGGGGATGACCCCATATATCTTATTCATGTTCCAATGGCAATGACTAGTGATGATGATTCTGACAATGAAGTGGAGTCTGAACACAACCCTTATGAAGACCTAGCTAATACCAATCTATTTAACACCCATGCCATTTGAACCCTTAGCCTAGTTATTCACCATAATATGCTTCCTCTATATCACCCTCAACTTATCACCTAGGACCAAAAAGAATCAACAGTGGCTATAGACAAGTTTGAGAATGATGTGGCCTTTTGTGATTTTCTAGGCCTAAGAAACAATGTTCTATTGGGAGACCATAAATAAGGGTTATCAATCAAACTAGATCCTATAGACTATTTTGAGAATGGGTGAACACCCTTAGACACAAATAAATAAATAAAATATTGAGGTCCCAAAGTGAAAACCTCTTTGAGGTGATTTTGGACCAAGTTAAAATTAAAGTGAAAGGTCAATCTTTTGGTGAAAACCTATTTTAGGTGCCATTACATGGGGGTGTTCAACATTCTTCAAACATAGCTCAAGAGACCACTAATGATGAATTTGCCTATAGGTCTGAGTTCAGTTCTGAGGAACACCATGCCTTTGTTTGAATAATTTAAGAGTTTCCAATAGTCTTTGTCAAATGTCCATACTTACCATCAGGAGATTTTGATTCATCTTACTTAAGTAAAATTGAAGAGCCAGTCCAAACATAGGACTTTGTCACTGTAGGCCAATTCCAACCATTGCCAACCATTCTCGAAGACCAAAAATTCTAGATAATGAACCTAAAAAAAATATAAGACCAAAAATTCTAATAGGTTAAGATATTGAAAAAATACTCAAAAATTGATTCTTATTGATTGATGAAAATAATTACAAACCCAAACCATGCTTAAATAAGCCTCATCTCAAATTTAGAGTTGACATGCAAAAATTCTAAAAAAACTAATGTCTAAAATAACAATTTTATTTTTATTAAGTCACACCTATAAGCATGTGAAAATCCAAAAATATCCCAAAATATTCTAAACATTAAAATTAGCCTATGGGATGAAATTCAGTTGAAGTTGACTTTCAGTTCTAAAAACATACAATTTGTAAAAATAGAAAATTCCCAATTTTTTTATTAAACTAAAATTTTGGACCCTATTTTTTCTACATCATTCTCATTTGGTTGAAAATAACTCAGATCTCATAATCTCCAATACTATTTCCATTTGTCTTTGTCAATATTATTTAGCACCCATTCTATAATCTAAGTGTTGTCTTCTTGTTGCAATCCTTTGCACTAGACCAAATACCTGTTATAATTCCATTGCATTGTGTTCACTATCTTCATATCCAAAACATGCACTATCTTGTCCTTATTTTTCTTTAGAAGTTTCTGCTACCAATTTACTTCTTCATCTTCATACCTTGACCATCTTCCTCATATAATTCATATAAATCTACAACATTAAATACTAGAGAAATATCAAAATTCTATTGTAAACTCACCTCATAAGCATTGTCATTGATTTTATTCACAATTTTGCATGGTCCAATTTATTGTACTTTAATTTATTTTATGTGCCTTTTTGAAATCTCTCTTTCCTCAAGTAAACCATTACCAAATCTCCTTCTTCAAATACCTACGATCTTCTTCTAGCATCCATTGTTGTATTATATTTCTCATCACTTTCCTGCAACTTTCTTCTTACTCCTTATTGTAACTGGTGCATATGCTCTACAAATGCTTTTGCATCATCACTAATTCGATCTACAATTGGAAATTATACCAAATCTAAAATATCCATAGGATTTCTCCCATAAACAATTTAAAAGGTGACTTTCCTATTGATCTATTTACTAAACTATTATATGCAAATTCCTTCCCTCTCATGCAATCTGTTATTGGTGCCACAATACTACTAATTTTTTTAATAAATATTCTTTAAAAAGTTGCTAAACCATGTAAAATTATTATTTGTTTAATAATTTTTGGAATAGACCACTCAACAATTGCCTTTATCTTTTCTTTATCCATTTCCACATCATCCGTTGAAACTACAAATCTCAAAAATACCAAACTATTTTACATAAACCTGCACTTCAGATTTGCATATAACTTATCTTTTTTAAAAAAATCCATTACCATTATCAAATGTTGTAAGTGTTCTTATTTAGTCCTAATGAATATCAAAATATCATAAAAATAAACAAATAAAAACTTACCAATATATTCTCATAGCACTGTATTCATCACCCTCATAAATGTGCTCGGTGCATTAGATAATCCGAATGGCATCACCATCCACTCATATAAGCCATCCCTAGTCTTGAATGTATTTTTCCACTCATATCCTTCATGAATTAAAATATGATAATAACCACTCCTTAGATCAATCATGGTAAAATATTTTGCTCTTGCAAGCACATCTATCATATCATCTAAATGAGGTATAAGAAACCTATACTTTATTGTAATTTTATTAATTATCCACACACATTATTCATATTCCATCTTTATTTGAAGTTAGAAATTTTGGTGTTGCACATGGAATCATACTCTCCCTTATCACTTTCTTCCTTAGCAATTTAGTAATCTTTTTATTTAATTTTACATGTTCTATTGGACTCATCCTATAAGTTACTTGATTGGGTAGAGCTGATTTTAGAATCAAACCAATGTGATGATAAATATATTTATTTAGTGGTAAACCCTTTGGTAACTCATCAGGCATAACATATACATATTTTTTCAACACTCTTGCTACTTCTATTGGTATTGGAACCATTTTTGTTACTTCATTCTTTGCTACTAATGCATAAAAGCAACTTGCTACCTTGATATCTTGGATAAATTCTTTAGTACAGAGCATGCTTTCTATCTTCTCTTCCTCTTTAAGAGGTAACAAAAATACCTTTGTATAACCTTTCCAAAAATTGTATGTGTTATTTTCTCCATCATGAACTATTTTCTTGTCAAACTACCATGGTCTCCCTAATAACACATGAAATGCATCCATTAGAATAACATCACACCATATTTCATCATTATAACTCTTTCCTATAGAAAACTTGATTAAGCACCTTTTATCTACTGTAACTTCATTATCTTTATTAAACCATGAAATCCAATAGGGACTAGGATGCTTTTCACATTACAGATTTAGTTTCTTAATCATTTCTTTAGAAACCATATTTTTACAACTACCACCATCTATAATTACTTTGCATACCTTTCCACTCAAAGTACATCTTGTTCAAATTTTTTTTTATTATAGCCATACATCACCACCTTCATTATTCTACACTTTATCCTTCCTTAGAGAGATCATGGTAGCAAAAATACCTTTGTATAACCTTTCCAAAAATTGTATGTGTTATTTTCTCCATCATGAACTATTTTCTTGTCAAATTACCATGGTCTCCCTAATAATACATGAAATGCATCCATTAGAATAACATCACACCATATTTCATCATTATAACTCTTTCCTATAGAAAAATTGATTAAGTACCTTTTATCTACTGTAACTTCATTATCTTTATTAAACCATGAAATCCAATAGGGACTAGGATGCTTTTCACATTACATATTTAGTTTCTCAATCATTTCTTTAGAAACCATATTTTTACAACTACCACCATCTATAATTACTTTGCATACCTTTCCACTCAAAGTACATCTTGTTCAAAAAATATTTGATTGCAGCCATACATCACCACCTTCATTATTCTACACTTTATCCTTCCTTAGAGAGATCATGGTTCTTCTCATCATGAGATTCTCTCCAACATCAGCTGGTGCAACTTCAATATTCTGCTCTTCTATTTCAGCCTCAATTATATTTACTCTTGGGTGATATTCTTGCCTCCTTTCTTGATATTGATAGTGTGGACACTCAAATGATTTATGACCTTCTTCTCCACATCTATAATAGACATAAGATCTATGATAATTTAGAAACCATCCTTTAGCACCTCCATAACCTCATCCTCTCTAAAATCCCCTTCCTATTTATTGGTATTGAAACCCTTGCCTATTATCATCTTGCCTTTTCGCACCATGTGATGATTCACCTTTATTGGAATTAATTACACCTCTGGTGGTATTAAACCCATCTCATCCCATTATTTGAGGGGATATGCATCTTCTTAGACTAGTAGATGTCTTGAAATTCTATCTATTTTGTTTTTCTTCTATCTTTAAAGCTAATTGATAAGCCTCCTCCATGTTAAGTATTCTATGCATGCTTAATTCATCTTGAATAGAAAATTTTAAACCATTTACATAACTTGAAACCATATTATCTTCTATTTCATCATGATCCACTCATACATAAAGCCTTTAAAATTCATCTGTATACTCTTGTATATTATGATCTTTTTGCCTCAAATTCTAAAATCTTTTGTAGAAGCTTTGTGCATAATCCACAAGAAGAAATTTTTCCTTAAGCTTATTCTCCATATTTTTTAATGAATTAATCTTCTCTTTACCTTTTCTCTATCTCTATTTCTATAGGTGATCCCACTAAATCATTGCATGACCTTTCAATTTTATGCATGCAAACTTTACCTTCTTGTCTTCTCTCATAGTCTTCCACTCAAAGAACTTCACCATGCTATTCATTTAATCTATCAACTCCTCTAGTTTTAAAATACCTCCATAATTTGTAACATTAACCTTTATTCCTTAATTTATTTTTCTAAAGACTAAACCATCATCTCTTCCATTGATGGTGGTTGCTCTTGTTGTTCTTCTTGTTGAATTTCTTCATCATGATCTGTGTCTTCCTCATCACCACCTTGTCTTCTTTGTTGATTGGTGATAGCCTTTGTTAATTGTTAAACTTGCCTCTACAATTATTGTATATTATATTTCATTTATACACCCTCATCCTATCAACATTATTTACTCCTTCAAGATTTGAACTTCCTCTGATACCAGATAATGAACCCAAAAAAAAACACAAGACCAAAAATTCCAATAGGTCAAAATCTTGAAATAATACTTAGAAATTGTTTCCTATTGATTTCTTGAAATAGTTACAAACCCACACCGTGCTTAAATAAGCCTCAACTCAGATTTATAGTTGACATGAAAAAATTCTAAAAAAACTGTCTAAAATAAAACTTATATTTTTAGTAGATGCTATTTTTAGTAAGTCACACATACAAGCGCATGCTACTCTAAAAATATCCTAAAAACTAAAATTAACCTATGGGATGAGATTAAAAAAAATTTGAATTTAGTTTTGAAAATATATAATTTATAAAAATCCCCAAAAAAATCATTAAATTGAATTTTTAGACCCTATTTTTTCTACATCAATTTGGCTCTTCTTATAAAGGACACTATAAAAGTCAACATTGGGACTCCAGATGACTTGGAATGAATCAAATTAGGTGAAACTTTCACTGAGGAGGGACTTGACATCTTTACAACCCTTTTGAGGGAATTTGTTCACATATTTTCTTGGGCTAACTTAGACATGCTAGGTTTGGACCCCACCTTGATTATACACCACCTTGTTATACATCTTGATGCCAGACCTATGAGGCATAAAATATGAAAAATGCATTCTCTCATTTCTATATTAGTAAAGAAAGAGTTTTAAAAACTCTTATAAGTGAGATGTATTCATCTGATTGACTACTCATAGTGGATATTAAATGTTATGCTAGTCAGTAAGAAGCCAAAAGGGATCATAATCTACATTGATTTTAGAGAAATAAATAGGCCTACACCAAAGATAACTTTACCAAATATTGAAATGATATCTAACTCCACAGTGGGTATGAAATTATTTCACTGATGGATGGATTCTTAGAATACAACTAGATTTAGATTACACCAGAATACCAACATAAAATAACATTCACCATTCCCCAAGGAATGCTTTGTTATCAGGTTATGCCATTTGGTCTCAAGAATTCTAGGGTGACATACCATATATCCATGACCATAATATTTCATGATATGATGAATGGCATTATTGAAGATTATGTTGATGAAATATTAGGTAAATCAAGACCAAGGTTGATCATCCAGCTACACTAAGAAAGATATTTCAGAGGATATGTGAATACAAGGTCAAACTCAATCCTAAGAAGTGTGTTTTTGGAGTTAATTTATGAAAATTACTTATCTTAATTATGTCTTGTATAGGTATTGAAGTTGATCCAACCAAAGTACAATACATTATTGAGATGCCACCACATTCCAATTTAAAGTAGCTCCATAATTTGTAGGGCAAGATTCAGTCTATCAGATGCTTCATTTTGTAGTTGGCTAATAAATGCCATCCATTTACAAACTTGTTGAAGAAAGGTGTCATGTTTCATTAGGATGATTAATGCTAGGAATATTTTCATCATTTAAAATACTATCTTTATAATCCACCTATTTTATTGCCACCAATGCTAGGAAAGCCATTCTTACTATATCTATCTTCCATAGACAAATCCTTAAGGGCACTTTTAGATCAGCATGATGATACTAGAAAATAACATGCCATGTACTATCTAAGCCATACACTATTTTCAAATGAACACAATTATATTCCCATTGAAAAAGCCTATTTAACTATGGTATTTATAAGTTAGAAAATATGACATTACATGTTAAATAGTAATACCATGATTATTTCCAAATTAGTCCTAATCAAGTATCTACTTCCCAAAATAGATCTACAAGGCCATATGACCAAATGGATCATAGTTCTAAGTGAGTTCAAGATTATATACGTAAACTAGAAGGCTATCAAGGGATAAGTACTTATAGATTAGATTAATGAAGAACCACTTATAGATACAAAACCTCTCAGTTTCCAATTCCTAGATGAGTCCATTATGACCATCATTGAAACACCTTTTGAGGAGAAGAGATTGAAGCTATATTTTGATGGATCATTTATAGCACATGGATTGGGGGTAGACCTTTTTTTATTACACCATAGGGGGATATAATCCCTAAATCATTCCATCTTAGCTTTCCTTATACTAATAACATAAATGAATATGAAGCACTCATTGTAGGGTTTCATCAGGTAGTACAATGGAATACTTAACATCTCAAGGTTTATGGTGATTCTTAGTTAATCATCAATTTGGTTATAGACCACTTTCAGACCAAATATGACAAGCTAGTGCCATAAAAGGCTATGATCGACACTCTCAAACAATATATTACAAATGTATAGTTTGAACATATATTAAGGGCTATTAATAGAATAATGGATGCCATGACCACCATTGGTGCTTTGATCTATCACACCAATAAGGCAAAAGAATAGCAATTCCTTGTTGAAAATCTTTTAGCTTCATCTCATTAACCTTCAACCATCGTAATGATCTATGATATTATTGGTCCTAGATTTATATGGTATTCAGACCTTTTCAGCTAATTTTATGACCACATTATGCCATCATACCTATCATGTAAATAACAAAAGGCCTTTACCCACCAAGCCTCACATTATACCTTACTTGGACCAACCCTTTACTACCATAAATTTGATGGAAATCTACTTCATTTTTTAACTTAGGCTAAAATAACATTAATGTTATAGGAATTTTATTAAAGAGTATGTGGAACCCACACCAATGGAGCCATCCTAGCCAAAAAGATCTTATATATCATGTATTATTGGCCAACTATGGATGCATAAACAAATGCTTACATCAAGAGGTGTGACAAATGTCAAAGGCATGACAATATAATTCATACCTAAACCAAAACACTTAAGATAATGATTACCCCATGGTTTTTTTCTATATAGGGCCTCGATCTCATTGGGAATATTAACACAACCTCATCTGATGGCCATAAACACATCCTCATCGCTACAAAATATTTCACTAAGTGGGTTAAAGCTATACCCTTCTCTTATCTGATGGAAAACAAATTTACAAATTGATTTTTAACCATATCATTTACCATTATGGTATCCAATCTAACATTATATTTGATAATGATAGATCATTTAAGAACAAAGATGTCAAATCACTGTGTGCCAAGTATAACATTACTCAATAATTTTCTACATCCTATTACCCATAAGGTAATGGATAAGTTGAAGAATCCAAAAACACCATTGTCAACATCCTTAAAAATATTATCAATGATGCTAGCCATGATTTACACCTCCACATCTTCTACACCCTCTGGGCATACTGCACCAATTTTCATACCCTAAGAGGAGCCACTCCATATTCCCTAATTTATGGCATTGAGGCCATTCTTCCCATTAAAGTTAATTGATATTATTTATGCATCTCTTTGAAACATGTTCTAGTTGATGAAGATTATCTAGTAGCTCACCTAAAAGATATAGAGTTACTTGATGAAAAATGCATGGCTACAGTCAATAGCCTACAAGCATACTAGAACAAACTCCATGGACACTATAACTAGCATGTTAAACACAAATAATTTAAGCTTGGTGATCTTATTCTCAAAGAAAACTAATAGAACACCATAACTAAAAAGAAGCACAAGGGAAAGTTCAAACCCAACTAGATAAGCCCATACATCATGGTTACAAATTATGGATTTGGAGTATATAGGATCACTACACCAGATGGGGATGAACTTGATGAGCCACCAAACATAATACACCTCAAGCATTACTTCACTTGAGAGACTTGAATTATTATTTATGATGCCCATTTACATTATACCATATCTTGATTTTATTTATACTATATTATATACCATTCTACCATACCTTCCTTTTCAACCAGAGTTGTTTATAACCCTACCCAACCCCTTTAACCTTGGTTCCATTCTATTGGCTCCACATGCACTTTCAGCACAAAGATTCTAATCAAGTTTCAACAGTTGTTTTGGTATTCTAGATAGAGGACATATTTTGGATCAATATGATAGTGGCTTTGTAGTTTCATCCTTCATTCCTTATATTATTTCATTTAAGTACTATTGATTATAACTAGTTTTATGTAAATCAAAGTGCCACCATCATACTACTAATTTTAACCACCTATGGGCAAATTAGTATCATTGACCTATGACATTGTTTCCTAATTATAACTACCTATGGGAAAATTAAGAACAACACCTTTATCATGCCTTGAAGTACCACCTTGTCATTCTTATGTTTTACTATGCCATTTTCCTACTTTGCCTCATTTATGAATTTTCTACTACCCAGTCAGATTCCTCTACTATAAGGCAGAACTATAGTGACTTAAGGTCCCATCCTAGGACTATGTAGGTAGTGATTGATTTACATTGAGGTTAATTTTATGAGTAGTTCCAAGAAAAATTCTCTCTATTTTGTGAGAACTTTTTAGTTTGAATGCTCTCATCATTGTTTGAGATTAGACCATTTAGTATATCATAATCCTTAACCAAGTTGAGATTCTCTAAAAATTCCAAAAACATTTGTAAATGATCTAGAAAATCCCAAAAATATTCCAAATAGACCACTTATTTGCCTTAAGTATTTTGGGATCCCTAGTTATATCATAAGACACCACTTTTCATTTAGTTTCCCCATCCTTACTAGCCTAACATCCTATGCACTCACCATTTTGTGAGACCATTCCCATATTACTCTATAACATCAATCATGTTTTCTTGTCATCATTTTTTTCTATCCCATATCATGGGAGAACTACATTTGGCTTGAAGTTTTTATTATATCTTGCATCCATGGAACTATGTAGGCAATGTCTACTTGCCTAGTGCATCTAGAGTCAGTTCGGTCATCCCTTCCTTTTCTTATATTCCCTTATTTTGTTTATTTGTTTCATTATCTCCTGTAGTCTAGGGGAAATGTCATCTTTTTTTTTTTCTATTTGGACTAGCATTGTGATTAACCATTGATGTGGTTATTTTATTTAGTTCTCTTTATTTTATTTTATTCTAACTTTCTTTTTGTTTCTAGGTGTTTTGTCTTTTTATTTGTTTATTTGTATACCTATTTGTTTACTTTCATTGTCATGCCTCAATTCATTTTATGTGTGTTCATTGGGTGATTCCTTGTGCATTATTCTTGAATCCATACATTTTCTTATGTCAACATTATCATCATGGTTTTTTTATTGGTACATTATTTTTAATTGATTATTGGATTATGTGTCAATCCTTATGCATATTTCAACTAAGTTCTCATGGTGTTTTATATCATGATGCCTAATTTTAAGTGCTATAACAAAAATTAGCTCAAGAAGCCTTACAATTAATGTAGCTATAATATATCTCCTTGGCACCTAAATTTTTTTCTTAATCTACCCAACTCATTCTCCGCATACAGAGTAATTAACTCACAAAAAAATTTAATCCTTACTATTTAGGATGTGCTTCTCCATATTAGTAAGTTTCCCAAATTCATTATTCTTCTCTATACCACTTTACCATCTTATTCCCATAATTCAGTAAATGATTATAAATACCTCTAGGAAAATCATTGTATCTCATCCCACTTGCACTACCAATAATTCTACCTGCCTTTGGAAAAATCATTGTGTATTGTCCCACCTACTAAGCCAATGGTTATAATTACCTATGGGCAAATCATTGTGTTTCAGTATATTTAGACGTTAATGATTATAACCATCTTTGGGCAAATCATTATATTTCTTCTACCCAATTAGAAGATGAATTCATTATGATAATGCTTCTAACCACCTTTGGGCAAATCATTATCTCTATCCAGCCAACTAGGGCATGTTTTTATCCTATCAATGATTATAACCACATGTGGGTAAATCATTATTTTCCCTTTCATGATTATAACCACCTTTGGGAAAATCATTCTCTTGTTACCCTAATCCTATTTTTAATGATTATAATCACCTTTGGGCAAATCATTATATTTTTTATCCCACCAATGCTGATGATTATAACTGCTTGTGGGAAAATCATCTTTTTTGTTTGACTAACGAGGGCAAATCCAACTGATTATAATTACCTATGGGCAAATTAGTATTTTCCACCCCCTTTATCTTTTTGGTCCCATCATTTCCTCCTTTTAAGGGAGCAATTACTAACCCCTTTTTCAAATACCTCCTTGAGGGGGCATCTATAGTTTATCCATTACTATTGAAGTCATAGGCATATAGGACCTTTTCATTATTTGAGAAGATGTTATTTTGCCTATAGCTTGCAATGCCTTCCCAAATAAGAGAAAACTATATACTCCCAAAATTGGTCACAACTGGCTTACCGCCTAGACTTCAAATTTATTCCTACCAACCATTACAAATTAAGCCTATGAATCACTTAACATCCCAAATTTGATTACACATCATTTATAAAAACCCACAATCATGTTGAGACATCCCTGATTGAAGTATTCTATTGTATACAATAATAAACCTATTATGGATTCATCCTTAATCACCTTAAAACATCATAACTATCAATTTGGCCTATGAAACTATTAAATGGGGCACTTTCACACTTAAATCAAATATTGAAAGAGCTAAAAGGATAATCAAAATCAATTATCAAGCTAAACATGATTAAATACCTAGTTGAATTATCTATATACAATTAATGAATATATAAAAAAGGAAATTCAAAAATTCAAAATAGCCTAGCCTTTCATCATTGCCTTTATGAGTTGTCAAGCTCTTTGAAAATGTCCTAAAATATCTAATTTGAGATCCATGCCTATTAATTATAAATCATAATTACATGACAACTATTAACTCTACTAGAGTTAGTTTTAACTCACAAAGTGTTAGTTTGAATCCATTCCAAGCCTAAATTCAACCTTAACTCACCTTGGGTGAGAGTTAATTCCTAAGGCTATAAATACAAGACCATACCTCTCCATTTATAAGCTTGGATATTATAGAATTATTATGCAAGATTTGTTCCATAGAACTCATGCAAATAGTGTTACCATGCCCAAATATTAAGACAAGCAATCACAAGCCAAGGTGCCAATGAGAGAAGGGGCCAAACAACCTCCATTGATGAAGACTTATTGATACACAAGCCAAGAAAGCCATTCAACAAATAATTTTGATCTCCCAAGGAAGGTAAAAGAGTTGTGTCTTTTATGTTTTTGTTGTGCTTTCATTTAGTTTTTATTATTCAGCTCTCTCTAGTGTTTAGGATAGAGGTGTTAGGATATTAGTGTGTTCATTTCATTTGTTTTATGAGACTAACATAAGACTAACCTCCCCTTTATGTCAAATTCCTAGTTCAAAGGAATTAATTTATCTTAGAATAAAGATTTATAGAAAGCATTTAAATTTCTCAAGGAATATTTGACAATCCACCTATGCCACACAAGCCATTATTACCTTACCTATCAATGATTGGAAATGACCTAAAGGCACTTTTGGTATAATAAAATAAACATGGTAAAGAGCATGTTGTATATTACCTAAGCTGAACATTGGTCACATATGAGCATCTCCAATTGAAAAATCCTATTCATCTATGATTTTTACATCCCAAAAGTTGCATCACTACATGTTTAACAACAAGAACATTATTATTGACAAAGTAGATCCACTCAAGTATCTAATTTCCAAAATAGCTTATAGGGTATCATGATCATACCCTTGCATAAACTTACATGACTACTTAACTATTATTATATCAGAGGTTTATCTATTAACCATTGATATTATCATGTGTATGGTTTGTTTCTGTACTCACTTGCTTGGTTATGTTGTATTATTATTTTGATGTTATGATATTTGATTTTAGGTTAATATATATCATATTTATGATTCCACACTTGATGATGTAATTATAATGTTATAATACTACATTGGTGATATATGGGTTAGTTGATGTACAGAAACTTGATTTTAGTTCATTAATGCTTTATAATTTTATTGAATTTTGGATCAGATACTGCTATGGATTCACTCTATGGTTATAAGTATGGTTATGAGCTAGGCTGGATATTGGCATCAACTTTTGGGGTAGTAAAGTAGTTCTAAATAGTCATATGAGTTCCAATAGGTAACCTGGTATTCTTGTTTTGTGCCATTCTTTTAAATGGTTATATTTTATGTTTGTGTAATTATATTGATTATGCCTTGTTGTTTTTCGCTCCTTGTGTTATATCATATTTTTGTGATCCCTGCGTGTGGCTTGGTTTTGTTTTCATCCACTTAGACTTCTCATTTTCCCTCTCCTATGTACACCTCACCACCTTGACCTTATTGGACTCATCCTCACTTACCTTAGACTCCATAAAGATCTACCTAGACCTACCTCCCCATGACACACCTGTCATGTAAATTACTCCCCCTGGTGATAGGATAAGTGCCAATGGCCTAGTCAATTGGCCATTATGGCATTTAGATGTTTAATAACATTAAAATAATATTTTTGATTATTATTTTAATTGATATTATTAATCTCTATTATCTTATGGCCTTGGATATTTAATATGTGTTATAAATAATATACATAGCTTTATTATTTAAATTGTTAATTAAGCATGTTGATATTTTATTTGGTTATTAACCACTAATTTTAAATAAGAGTAGGGGGGTCATTAATGACCATACATGGGGAGTTAGAAGAGTATGGAGAATATCATGGGGAAGTGGGACAAGTGGCATGGTAGAGGGAAGTAGTCAACTATGTGAAGGATAAGGTAGCAAGGGAGGTGTAAGGAGGGAGGTAGGATCCTTGGGGAAAATAGAAGGTATAGTTAGAAGAGAAAAGGTAAAAAGAGAGGAATGGAGGAATTGCATGGAAGAAAGGAATACATAGAGGAAAAATTATGTAGGGAGGAATAAAGGTGAAACCTAGGTATAAATAAGGAAAAATGAAGATGCAAGGAAAAACAAAATCCAGGCAAGAGGAGGATGTGTGGAAGAGAAGGGAAAATGGGGAGAAAAGAAAAATAAGGACATGTTGGGGAGAGGTAGAGGAAGAGATAGGTATAATGGAAGGAATATGTAGGGAATTGAATGTTAGTTTGGGAGTGATTCACACTATTAGAAAGAGTGAATACTGGTATACTTTGTAGGTTATAATTTCATGCATGAACCTATCTTTTCTCTACGTCCCAATTGGGTATGTCATTTTTGGTCTTAAACTGGTTAACCACATATACAGAATAATGGTTATTAATTTAAATCCATAGAATCCCATATTTTCCTTTGTATATGAACTCGAAAGATATGGATAAATTTGACTATTGTTTTATCCTGCTCATTGATTCAGGGTTATGTTTCTTAACTTGGTAATTATCAGTTTACTTAATGGGCTATGTATGTAATTAATTTTTGCATGCCACGACCTAGAAAAACTAAAAATTGTTGTTAGCTTATTGACTATTTGTGTATGGGATTGCTCTTTTCCTACTTTTGTAGAACACTATGGTTAAATAGAATGTCATGAGAGTGTATTTTTTCATTGTTACCAAATAATGAAATGGACTCCTTTAAACCCCACACTTGTTTCAACACTCTCAAATTGCTGTACTTACCATATTTCAACACACACACACACACACACACACACACACACACACACACACACACACACACACACACACACACACACACACACACACACACACACACACACACACACACACACACACACACACACACACACACACACACACACACACTCTGTGGGGAACACCATACTATGTGAACTAGACATAATTTGAGCAATTCATATTGTCATGTGAATGTGCTTGGCTTTATTAAATTTGTGTTTACCATAATGTGGTTGTATAATATACCCAATTTTTTTGTATCCAATCCTACATATGTATAATGCATCTTGGCCCTTTTATCCGACCCTATATATATACATTTAAAGTTATTTAGTTGACATAATTATGTTCAATTTTGATAATTAGTCTGGGTTTATTTTTAATATTTAATTGGATTATTTAATTTTCAATATAAAATTTAGAATGTAAGTTAAATCAACCTAGGGCATATTTAACCCCAAGGTAGATTTCAGATTACTACTACAATTTCCCCTATTTCAAATAGAAATTAATTCAAGTCTAATGTCAAAAAAAATGGGGTTGTGTTATTATGAGAATTAGGGATTTGGATTGTTTTTATAATTATTAATATTGATTTGAGATTTATTTGGGTTACTTAATCAATAGGTTCAAGTTTGTGTTCCATCACAACATGTTTCTTGAATCAAAATTAGTTGAGACATTTTTTTGAGCTAGCTATGTGAGTGCATACTAAATAATTCATTTTAGATAATTAAATAAGGTTTAGAATGAATAAGTATTTATGTTCAATTACTTTTATTAAATTATTCAATATATATATATATGTGTGTGTGTGTGTGTGTGTGTGTGTGTGTGTGTGTGTGTGTGTGTGTGTGTGTGTGTGTGTGTGTGTGTGTGTGTGTGTGTGTGTGTGTGTGTGTGTGTGTGTGTGTGTGTGTGTGTATGTGTGTGTGTGAAGCATCACCAATTTCTACCTTTGACTAGTTGTTTATTCACATTCCCTTGATTGAGCTCAATGAGTTAAACACATGAATGTGATTATGGGTGAAGACTTCCATTTGTTTTTAGATTAACATGATTTATATTCTAGCTTGACCCTCTTATCAAATGGATTTAATTGTGGCACTTTCCATAATATCAACTTAGTTAAAATTCCCTATTTATGGTTTTTGATTTTTAATTTTAATCCATTTAAATGGCCTGTAGTCCCATTTACTCAAATTGACTTAATATCTAATATTTGGGGATCATATGAGGTCATGAGTCCTCATGATGATATCCCAAACCCCCTATATCAATTTTTGCTTTGAAATTAATTTATTGTAGCATGCTTGTGGGAACACTATTTCCATTGTGGACTATTTTGGATTGTTAGGTGGGTTCCAAGTTTGTAATTGATTATGGTTTTAATTGATTTTTGGGATCCTTAAATGTTTCTTTAGGAATGATATATGGTTGAGTTTCCATATTGTCATGCTTGACTGATTTTATAATGGGTAGTTGATATGGTTGAGTATAACTATTAAATTATAGGTGGTGCTTCCTTTTCTATCACATGATTGCATGAAGTGTACCCCTAATGGTGATTGTGCCTTGTTTTAGTGCTATGTCATTGTGTTGTGATGTCTTTTGGTTCATAATACAACCTGATTAGAATTCCATCCTTGATCCTATTTTCCAAAACCACCATCTAACTGATGGTTGGGGTGGTAAGGGTCATTGATGGTTGGGCTTACAGGGCTAGTTAGGAGGGCTTGTCCTTATTTTTTTTTCTACTTCCTTATTGGATGAATTTTTGGATTGGTATGTTATAACTGGTAATGTTTTATTACACATTA